>VMBQ01003462.1:67619-103262 GCA_007657795.1 Dreissena rostriformis
TATATATATATATATATATATATATATATATATATATAAACGAGACTTATACAACGACAAAGTATAAGTCATTTGACAGTAATGTATTCATCCGACTCTTTCATGAACGTGACTTTTACCTTGAAACATCAGTATATTAATTACACATCCGTTACGAATACAATGGTAAGTTTCTCTTTTAAATCGAATGAAATAGATTTACGATAGTTCCAATGAAACTTTAAGTCAAACGCGCACTTAAGCCCTTTATTTCCGATGCATGCATGTGTCGCGTAACCGGATTTAATGTCATACTTCAAACATGCACAATCTAAGAACGAGTCCTTTTAAACGGTACTTGTTCGACGCCTCTTTTCATCTCTGATTATCAATTATGGCGGCGATACATCTAATTTTATCTTACAGGCCGTTAAGAAAAGCAAACTTAGTTGTAAAAAGATCGACAGTTTAAAGATAAATACGCACAATGGTCTTTTATGTTTGAAAGGGTAGTTTTACGTCAGGGTGTTTTTGAATCTTACTTTTCGTCGATACCCTTTGTTGATTTTATCCACGCCAACAATATAAAGGTAAAAAAATGCAAGTACAATTAGGTATTTGCTGTAATCCGTTTGCTAGTCCATTTTAATCAATTATTTATTTTATGTCAAACAGTATCGAAATGTTACGACTACGTTAGACTATGTACCTTTGGTTATAACAGACGAAAATATCAGTGTCGTAGGAAGTATTTTTGGTTTTGGTTTTGTGAATCATAGTGGAATTTAATCAATGATGACAAGGCATTGTACACAAGTAGCTAACGTGTGAGTATAACTCTCAGCAATTTTAAATCGTCGCTAATGATATACACTGATGATGATGCTACTGTTGATGATTTTACTCTACGAATTTTTTAGCAACTCTGTTAGTCCGTTCCTAAATTTCGACGTCTTGTTTTCAGGAGATTTGCTCAGAAGTTAGTGTTACTAAGTATTTTAATTTATCTGCTCTTCTGATACGAAGCTTAAAGAGGAGCATCAATACGTTTACCGATCAACATCTTAGATTTTTGAGATAAGTAAAAAAAACTTGGTAGTGATCTGCAATACTTTAAATTGCAGTTGTTTTCGTTCGGCAAACATTAAGTTCGTGTTCAGAAGAGCAAAGCGATGTTTGACAAATTGTTAATGATATCATTTTTTTACAATAAGCTGTTTAGTCCCCAACTTAACTTTTGCTATATAACGTTTTCCCAATAATCTTAACATAATAGGCACGCATAACACCTGCGGTAATGAACGCATGCGTAAACGAAACAATCTTGACGGTGTATTTGATTGTTTACTTATGTTCACATTTTGAATATAACTTGGCAAGTAAATCCTCCTAATGTTTGGTATCTGCACACATGCTAATCTTTTGATAATGCTGTGTCCAAGAAACTAACAAGAGCATCAGCACTTATGGCGTTCGTTTCCAACTATTCAAAAGATCTATAATTATTCAGCTTAATAGCACTCTTCTAAAAAAAAGAGAAAAAAGGGTAAACTAATTCGCATTATACTAAGTGGTATTAGTAATGTATTTTTTCCGCGTTTCATGTTAATTAATGCGCATTGAACACACTCGCAAATACAGAACAAATTCACTTAACAGAAAAAGTATTTTGTCTGTTTTTTCCCCGAATTAATACACTTAGTTTAACTAGAAGTGCCCATTTCTATTTAAATATTACAATTTATCCTTAAATATTGACACGCAAATGAATTTAAGTGTATAATAAGTCTATTTACAAATGAAGTAATGCAATTTTTGTGAAAAATGCAAACATAGTACAGAATAAATACACTTAGAGTAAACCACTGCGTTTAATGAGCATTATCTACACTTTTTCGAAAAGGACAGGTTTGGCAATGTGATGAAGTAATAATATTATTATATTTTGCTCTTTGGAAACGTGTCTAAATGCATGTGCGAAAAGTGACGTCCCAGATTAGACTGTGCAGTCCGCACAGGCTAATAAAGGACATTTTTCGCATAGAGACGAGTTTGGGTTTAGAAGAGACTTCATTGAACAGAAAACTTTCATAAAAGCGAAAAGTGTCGTCAAATGTGGAATATACCTATCGGGTCACACAATGAAATACAGGCTACATTTTGAAATGGGAAGACTTTTAACGCCATGCATCCAGCCCCGTTTTCCCAGAGCTAGTCTCTGATTTACTATGTATTTATGGTCATATTCTGATTTTGACCCCACGGCAACTGTCATGTGTTAGAGCAGATAATACATTATTGGTGTCGCTGCGTCATTTTTGTGAATGGACTTCGGTTTACAACAGATCAAAGCTTTCGAGTAAAGCAAACTGAAAACAATATGTTAGGAGCAACTATATATTCTTTTTTATTAGTGTTTTATGCATCTTAAGCATGAAAGTACCGATACATTACTGGAGGGAATCCAGACGTTTAAACTGACTCTGAATTCTGAACTAAATCAATTTAAAATACTAGAGAAAGCCAATTATCTCAACAAAAGATTTGATTTTGTTTGATAAATGAATTATCATACCTGACCAATTGTGGGATTATTTGCTTCAAAGACTGTGTACTATAGAACAGTTAAAATATTATCTTTATAATGGCCGTCGGTCAATTTAATAACAAAATATGTTTTAATTTTTAATTTCAAAATCAGGTTAGGAAGAAAAAACGAGTAAAATACTAACAAAATTAAAACAATAAATACGTGAATTAAACTGTCGTTTTTTTAGTTTTGTGCTTTTAAATAGTTATTAAAAAGATGTTTCTCAAATGTTTTTAAGCATTTAAATAGGGTGCGGATTGAAAACAGCTTAGCAAATGTGCCATAGTAGTTCAATACTTTCTCAGAGAATTTAGACGTTTAAGTTATTCACACATAAAAGAAATAAATATTGAAACACCGTTTTACTCGGCGTAATCCTTTTTGTCAATATTTTATTTCAATTAAACGGATACAACATTCTAGTAAAGACTAATCACTTATGTATAACATTTGGGTCAAGAAAACACGTTTACGTCATTAAAGTATATTGAAAAGAAAGCTGCGTGCGATTAAGACACTACGGTCTCGTATGACCAATGAAGGGACAGGCTTTTGCTGTAACAAATAAATGTTATGTCCCGACGGGAAGAATATTGTTTCCTCACTGTCCGACAGTATGTCCGAACTAAAATTTATGTTTCAGCCATACCTTAAAAATATATTGAATGATTAAAAAAACTTAAACCATCATAGTACAAGAGGTTTCGTGTAGCACTCGTCTCCCTACCTCAAAGGGCAAGATCACCAAGAGGTCAAAGTTCAAGATTTGCCACTTTGTCATTCAGCATGTAATTAAAAAAAAACTCAACACAAATGAACCGAATGAGGAGACGGTGTGTCGTGTGTATCATCCGTCTCCATACCTCAAAGTCCAAGGTCACACCGAAACATTTACAATAAAACAGCTCGTTATTGACATGAGGGGAGTTTTCAGACAAAAGTGAAATGTTGGGGCACCCATATCCCCTTGGGATACATGTCTTGTTTAAAACTTTTTTCCTTTTTTTTACAATACACGTATGGTTCATATTTCAAGGTATGAAAAGCAAGCTACATTAGCGATGAAAACACTTTTTAAAAGAATATTTAATGTTTATTCGGGATGACAAAACTGCATGAACGTAGACATATAACATTCTAGATATTGTATGCTTAAAAAGGATTTGTGAATATAAACATGTTTTGTCTTCAACCAAACCAGCATAGCGTCCACACGTTTGACAGATAATTCCATAAATATGTTTTTTTTATTGTTCTTGTTTTTTTATAATGTCTTGTTATGCTCAATTCAATTCTTCTTGTTCAAGTTGTGCAGCTGTTTTGTGTTTTCATTAATAAACTTGCTTCCCATTTACTTACTATTAAAAAGACTGTGTATTGCACAATAAATGTGCTTGAAACGAATGCCCCTTTTCGAATAATGCGTTTTTGCTTTTGGGTCTAAACGGAAGCTTATTGTAGAAATTATACTTCCGTGTGAGGCTTGTTTTCGGATGGAAACGATACTAGCTTAATTAATTAACAGATGTCCTTTAATGCAGATTTTGTTTTACACCAGATCCAAGCTCTCGAGCGAGATAAAGCGCCAAACTTATGTCATGATCAAAATGAATAACCCTTGTATTTTATGCATCTGCTGTAACTGCCTATTAAACAAACGCAAAAAAATCAATTGAACAAAGTAAGTACCAATAAATAACCGGGAGTGACTGTGCATGTTTGATAGGACTGTGATTTCTGAAGTGGTATCAAGTGGGCTATCTTAGCCTATCTTGTAGATACTGATCGCCCTCTAAATCTGTGTGAGTGCTGTACGCGAGTGCAGCGACCCTTATTCAAGAAACTGCCTTCAATATAAGAACAGCCTGTACTATTCCGGTCGCAAGTATATAAATATATAGAGCGGGCATATTATGTTGGTAAATTATACCGCTATGGCTTATTAGGGGTCATTGCGAGTGATGTTACTTTACATTAAACATTTTGAATAAATCCACCGACTGAAATTCGAAAGTATTTGCAACGGACATCTATCCATCAATCCATAAAAATATATTGTTCGCAAATCGTAAATTAGCAAAAACATCTAATAGACAACGCGTGTACCGTTCTTTTACAAGGAAATGACGTTTCGTTAAAAAAAAACTGTAAAATATAACTAGATACACCTTTAAAGGACGAGAGTACATAAGTATGTTTCACGCCTTGGGTTGAAATGGAAACTTCATATCGAAGATGTTTGTTATGTAAACATCGATATAAAGAACTGCAATTGGGCAAATACAGATTTGCTTGTAGTTGTAAGGCGTATAAAAGCTCCGTTGGTACCTTTTTGTTCTCAGCAATATAGAATCTCGTTTAGTTAAAAAAAGAACTCCCATAAGCATTTGCATAATTAACCTATTTTACTTTTTGACAGCGCACCATTCACGTTTAATATTTGTCGATGTGATAGGATAAAACGATATGCGAAATCTTGTATTGTTTTTTTTTTTATCAAATATATTTTTTGAATGTGCATCTGAAAGGATTTGCGTCATCTAGTTGTTGTTTATAATCTCTATCGTTTCAATGACATCGACGAAAGACGGAGGCAGTTTAGCTGTTTCTTTTTTTATCAGAATATATATATTTTCTTGGTTGTTGATCTTGCATAAACAATTTAAGTATTTACAGAACAAAATAACTGCCGGTATTGAGTTCTTAATAAATGAACATCACACTCATCAGCAAAAGCCCATGTGCATCGTGAGTTGAGAAAAACTCCGCTATATGAACATACTGATATTGAAAGTAAGGTAGTTTGTTTTTACACAAAATTATATGTTGCAAATGACTTAATTGAACTAAATATTAATTCCTTGTTCGGAATTAGAATACCTTGTCGAATTCGTTTTGACTACAAAGTACAATCCATGCAAACTTTAAGACAGTTATTTTATGTTGCTTATCCTCGTATAAACTTAATTTTTTGGACAAAATACCGAATAATATTTGCATGTGATGGGGTTAATATTAGGCCAAACTTTCCGATTAACGTCTTCTGTTTACGTTAATTCAGAACTAATTCATTACGTATATGAATACTGGTATTTTCTTAAGCCTAATATAGGCACATACCATTTTATAATAAACACTATTTGATATATTCAAAATACACTGTTTGTCATATATAGTTTTTGTTAAAGTACGCATCAACATGCTTATTTCAATATTAACTGTAAGTGCGCCATAAGGTTTCGTAAAGGTAGATGGCATTTACCCACTATGATTTTTTTATGCGGACTATTTTATTGTCATTTACGATGATGGTATTGTGTGCCATAAGAAGAACGTATTCATGTCATGTATTGCGGTCGCGTCGCCTGTCAATAATAATGCACGGGTGATAGCTTGTTAATTGGGATATTGTGAAGTCAGTTAATGCATTTATCTATTCTTCGACTGCTCGAATAAATTATTCGATTAATGCATGCATAATATTATCGAATAAACGTGAAATGTATAATCCAAATTTAAATACAGAATATGTTAAAAGCATGACCTAGGTTGCATGTCACATATATATATATATATATATATATATATATATATATATATCANATTGCTTATACAAGTATAAGCTTAATTTTTGGAATGACAGGCCGAATAATTATTGCTTGTGCAAGGACTTGATATTATATACAACTTGTCGATGTACGTCTTCTTTTAACGTTAATTCAGAATTAATTTATTCCAAATATGAAAACTCGTATTTTCTTAAAGGGACTGTCCAACAGATAAAGCGTCGCACGACGCGAAACGATATTTGGAAAACTACCAGAATTGCTTACATAGCTAAAAAATACATCCGCTACAAACATGAGCGTGGATGGTCGAGTGGTCTTTTTACTCCAGTACTCCAGGGGTCAGTGGTTCGAGCCCTGTTGAGGGTTACTGTTTTTACTTTTTTTAAATTGTATTCTTGTTTTTTTTTACTGGAGATTTTTAGTTCAAATGTTTAAATTTATCAATATAAAGCATTTAAAGCATTTAATGACAAGCTTCAATACATGCCAAAATCTGTTGGACGGCCCCTTTAACCCTTATGAAGGCATTTAACAGTCTATATTTACCACTAGTTGATATATTCATAATACACAACATTATATATTTGATTTTGGTTTATGAACGCATCAAAATGCTTATTTAAAAAGAAAATTTAAGTGCGCTATAAGGTTTTGTAAGCGTAGATGCCATTCAACTCCTTGGTTTCTTTATGCGGGCTATCTTTTTTTGTCAATTGTGATGATGGTATTGTGTGCCACATGAAGAACTAGTTCATGTCATTTACTGCGGCCCCGTCGCCTGTCAACAATAATAATGCAGAGTTGAGCGCGTGTTAGTTGGGCTACTGTAAAGTGAGTTAATGCATTTATCTTTTCTAAGACTGCTCGAATAAATTATTCAATTAATACATTCCCACTAATATCGATTGTTGGTGGATTGTATAACCCATACACATTATGGAGATTTGTATGTGGTTAAAATATATTTAAATACATTTAATGTTAATGGCATAACCCTGGGTTTCATGGCATGTGTTTTTATTATCTATTTCGTTACATGTTAAAATGGCATACCGTCTATTTGACGTCAAAGCCTGGCGAAACGAGTGTTTTCTTGATACCCGTTGCGTCCACTAGACGCAGAGGCAATTATAGAGTAAATGAGACACATGACTAATATCATGCTTCATGTTAATTAGCTACTTATAACTGATTAGTGTTAACCATATTTAGTAAATATACGAAACATTTACGTTTTCAGATTGTTGTTGCGTATTTTTCTTTTTATAAAATACAGACTACTAGTATTGTAAATCCGTAACAGCAAAGGAACCGGCTGATTCGTCGCAAAGCAAAAGTGTAGGACCTTTATTTGTTGAACAGGAATATATTTATTGAGTAAGGAGATATTTAAAATGGATAAAAAACATTATGTCTAAAACCGGACCCAAGTATTGAAACTCAAATCAAATTGGGACTCAACATTTGTATTGGCCCCGAGTCGCAGGGACTTAGTGACATTTGGGAGAAATGCAAACACTTATATATCGATTCGTTATATTTGACATTAACATGGACTCGATAGTATTTATGTATCGTATATATAATCTTTTGTGGAAATATGTATCGGATTTGGTTTTAGCACGGAAGTGCTGGTCATTTGCAACTTGAAAAGTTTCGAATAAGTGGTAAAAATTACGGTATGCTTAGCGTCTGCAAGAAGCGTTCGAGGTGTTTTATCAAAACAGACATGTAATTACTTATATACACAATAAGGGTTCTGCACACTTCAAAAAGATGATATCACGGTAACGAGAACAGATAAAGTAATGTGTAATTTTACTTGATAACAAACATCCAGGAATGGATGTACTAACTATGTCTTAAACATCGCTAAGAATTACGCGCTTTTACGCACCAGATATTACTAAGTAATTATAGACAATTGTCCTTACGTAGTTTTGGTTTGTTGTCAACTAAAAGGACATATACAGACGAGTCTTAAACTTCCACAAAGTGTTAGTTATTTGAGAGTAATGTATTCATCCGACACTTGCTTTAACGTGACTTTTACCTTTATACATGAGTATATTAATGACACATAAGTTACGAATAAAATTGATAAGTTTCTCTTTTAAATGGAATGAAATAGATTAACTATCATTCCTATGAAAATTTAAGTCAAATTTCTAGTTACGCGCACATGAGACCTGTATTTCCGATGCATGAATTTGTCGAGTAACCGCATTTAATGTCATATTTCAAACATGCAAAATCTGCGAACGAGTCCTCTTAAACGGTACTTGTTCGGGTAGCTCTTTTTATCTCTGCGGCGATACATATAATTTTATCTTACAGGCCGTATAGAAAAGCAAACTTAGTTGTAAAAAGATCGACAGTTTAAAGATAAATACGCACAATGGCCTTTTATGTTTGAAAGGGTTGTTTAACTTTATGATGATTTTGAATCTTACTTTTCGTCGATACCCTTTGTTGATTTTATCTACACCAACACTATAAAGGTTATAAAATGCAACTTCCATTATGTATTTGCTGTTATCAGTTTGCCAGTCCATTCTAATCAATGATTTAATTTATGTAAAACGGTATCGTCTTCTTAAGGCCATATACCTTTAGTTACAACAGACGGACAGATATCTGTAGTAAAAGTTTTTTAAATGTTGTGAGTGTAAGTGGAATTTTCGTCAATGATGAGAAGGGATTGTACACAAGTAGCAAACGTGTGAGTGTATTTTGAAGAAATAGAATTTTGTCGCTGATGATGAAAACAATTATGATGATTTTACACTACGAATTTTGTATAAACTTTGTCAGACCGTTATTAAATTTCGTTTTCTTTTCAGAAGATTGGCTCAGAAGTCAGTGTTACGAAGTATTTTAATATATCTGCTCTTCTGATACCAAGCTTAAAGATGAGCATCAATACGTTTACTGATCAACCTTTTAGTTTTTTTTAGATAAGTATATAAAAAAAAACTTGGTAGTGATCTGCAAAACGTTAAATTGCAGTTGTTGTTTTTTTTTTGTTCGGCAAACATTTAGTTCGTATCCAGAAGAGCAAACAAAGACCATTTTGACAAAGTGTTAATAATATCAAAAAATAAATAAATACAATAAGCTGTTTATTCCCCAAACTTAACTATTGCTATGTTACGTTTGCCCAATTTAATCTTTACAAATTATAGACACACATTACATCTGCTGTAAGGAACGCATTCGTAAACGAAAAAGGAATTTACGCTGTATTTTATTGTTTACTTATGCTCACATTTTTAAAGAAATTGGCAAGTATATCCTCTTAATGTTTGTTATCTGCACACATGCTAATCTTTTGATAATGCTGTTTCCAAAAAACTAAAACGATCATAAGCACTACTACAAGAGCGTTCGTTCCCAACTATTCAAAAGCTCTATAATTACTTAGCTTAAAAGCACTCTTCTAAATAAAACGTGTACAATACTAGTCTACATGAGTTCTCTCAGTTCTTTTAAATGAAAACGGCATTTTTTTAAAAGGAAATGAAATTTATTCGCATAATCATT
The DNA here is from genome assembly GCA_007657795.1 of Dreissena rostriformis. NCBI lineage: Eukaryota > Metazoa > Mollusca > Bivalvia > Myida > Dreissenidae > Dreissena > Dreissena rostriformis. Next base: position 77,301 of record VMBQ01003462.1, read on the forward strand.
TAAATGGAACTAAATGTGTACGCCTTTAAAAGACGAGCTTGCAATAAAGCAAGCTGCATTTGCAACTTTAACTCATTTTTCTTACGAATATCTGATATTTTTTGGATGACAATACTGCATCACCGTTGACATACACCATTCTAGATATACATGTAGTTTGCTTTAAAAGGAATTGTGAATGTTAAGAAGTTTTTTCTTCTTCAAGCAAACCAAAATGGAAAACAAACGTTTCGACACATTTTTCCATAGATATATTGTTTGATTTGTTATTTTACAATGTCTTGTTATGCTCAAAGCCCAAAGGTGTTAGCCAACAAACAACGATAACGCTACAGTTATTTCGATTTCAACATGATATTACAAATATTTAAATCGAAGATAAATCAAGTTTCGTAAACGTCGATGACATGCAACCTCTCTGATTTCTTTTTCGGTCTCATTTTTTGTCTGTCATTTGAGATGGTATTGTGTGCCACAAAACGAACATATTAAGGTGATCAAGTGATGCCGTCGCCTTTCAACAACAACAATTCACGGATGATGGCTGTTAATTGAGTTACATTGAAGTTAGTGAATGCATTAATCTATTCTGAGACTGCTTTAAATACGATATTCAATAATTCGTATGATCCAATAAAGGACTTTTAGGTGGATTGTATTACCAATTTAACATAAGTTTACGGTGATGATTAACATATACAATATTTTAATGTTTTACATAAACTTAATGTCTTTGTATTTAAAAAAATGAACCGCGCTCTTGGAAAATCGGGCTTAATGCATGTGCGTGAAGTGTTGTCGCATATTAGCTTGTGCAGTTCGTACTTGCTAATCAGGAGCGACACTTTCCGCCTTAACATGATTTTCGTTTGGAAGAGACTTACTTTAAATGAAACATTCCATTAAAGTGTAAAGTGTCGTCGTTGATTAACCTGTGCGGACTGCACATACTAATCTGGGACAGAACTTTACGTACAATTATTAAGCCCGATTTTCCAAGAGTGCTGCTCAAACATATTTTATAAACACGTTAAAGTTGCGTGTAATTCACAGACATTTTAAGTAAACACTGACAAATCGCGTTTTTTGAAAGATTATTTGAAGATTATGTCTGACAGTATAGCTGAGGCATTTTCAGTGACAATTTCAAAATATATATGAATATGTGGTAGTCATAATATTATAAGCGGGTTAGAATATTCAAATATTCTTTTGGAATGTCTTAACATAAGCCAGTAACAAAGTTTATGTGCATTAGTGAATAGGATACCTCGCAGAATGTTGACACCTTCTACAGAATACTAGAACAAAGAAGGGGCTGCAACGAAACTAATCTGGAGTCATTGATGTATTCTTAATTTCATAAACATTCGCGTTCTCCGCTTTATATTCAAAATAATATAAATTTTTTATAACAAAAAGTACATACATCACTTTGGTTTATTATTTCCGATGTTTAAAATGCGTCGTTTTATGGATTGATACGATTTAACAGTTTCGTGTAAACACGTCCTTTTAAATGTACTTTATTCGACGTTCTCTTGTCATCCCCACCTATCCCATCTTGGCGGCTATACATTTAAAGCCCCTACAACACTCAAAATCAACGAATATTTCGTTAAATATTTCGTAAAATAAAGTTTATATATAAACAATCAGTGTTCATTATAGCGATAGCCAACATTTCAACGCTAGATGTGGTCTGGTAACATAGATTTAACAAGGTACAAAATGTTGTTCTTTTTAGGGACAATATATTGAACACATCTTCATGTACCATGTTAGTGTTCATGCGTCGTATAAATATATATTGTTGAAGGAAATTAAAATGTTCATGTACCATTTTAGTGTTCGTTTGTCGTATGAATAGATATCATTGCGGGAAATTAAAATGGAATATATTGTGCCACAAAAAAATAAAAACGAGCATTTTGTATCTCGTTAAATCTATGTTACCAGACCTGGCGTTGAAAATTTTGCTTTTGCTATAAGAAGCACTGATTTTATATGGGTTAACTTTATTTAACGAAATATTTTACGAAATATTCGTTGATTTTGAGTGATATAGGGGCTTTAATGTTTTCATCTTATAGTCGGAATAAGGCAGAGAAATTCTATTTCTTATTCGTTGCACCGTCATGTCGTCCGTAATACAGTAGTTTTCTGATTGAAACGATAGAAGCTAAATGCATTTGCATATGTCCTTTTATGTAGATATTTTGTTTTACAACAGATCAAAGCTTCCGAGCTTAACAATGCGCCAAACTAATGTCATCAAAATGAATAACCCTAATGTGTTATGCATATGTTGTAACTGCCAATTGAACAAACGCAAAGAAATTTAACATAACACAGTAAGTACCACTAAATAAACAAGAGTGACTGTGCATGTGCAGAACTATGATTTCTGAAGTGGAATCAAGTGGACTACTTCGGAGATAATGATCGCTGTTTATCGCCCTCTAAATCTGTGTGAGTGCTGTACGCGAGTGCATTGACCCTTATTCAAGAAACTGCATTGAATGTAACAAAAGCCTGTGTCATTCCGGTCACAAGCATATTAGTATATAGAGCGGGCATATTATGTTGGTAATTTATGCCGGTGTGGTTTATAGGGTTCATTGCGATTTTATTACTTTAGAGTAAAGGTATTAAAACATTTATATTCACAAGCATTTGCTACAAACCTCTAACATCTAATACATAACGTGTGTAAATAAAGATATAAAGAACTGCAATTGGGCAAATATTGATTTGTTCGAATCATTAAAGAATCTCGTTTAATAAAAACATAATTGAGAACTTACGTAAGCATTCGCACAAATAACATTTCTAACTTTATGATATCACAACCTGCAAGTTTAAAAATTTGACGGTGTGATAGGATAGAACGATATGCGAATAGTGTATTGGTAGTTTTTTCTCAAATATTTTTTAATGCACATTTGAAACGATTTGTATCATCTAGTTCTTGCCAATAATCGCTAACGTTTCAATGACATTGAATAATGACAAAGGCAGTTTAGCTGTTTTTATTTGGTCAGAAACATTTTTAGTTTTGGTTTTTGATCTTGCATAAACAATTTAAGTATTTTAAAAATTTAAGGACTAAAGGTATTGGGTTCTTTATGAATGGACATAACAATCACCAGCAAAAGCACATATACATCGTGAATTGAAAAAAAAACGCTATGTGAACATACTGTTATTGGAAGAAAGGTTGCTTTTTACACAAAATGATATGTTGTAAATGAATTGAACTTTATGTGAATTCCTTGTTAGGAATACAAATACATTGGCAAATTGGTTTTTAAAATTGAATTATTTGTTGTTGTTGTTTTTTTATTATAAGGCTTTAAACTCATATTTGCGGAGCGTTTTATTTGCCATAATTCTATTTTTCGACATTTTGATTCCAATTATAGGTAGGTCGCAACTTTTCTAGCATACCGCCTCATGCATTAATAAGGATTTAGTATAAACGGGGACTAGAAAGCTGTCATCGTTCTTATTTAACAATTGGCACAATGCGTGATATGTGTAAGTGGCTGTGACGGTTGATTTTCGGATAGAGGTATGTCGCACTGACCATTGGTTACTTGCCTTAAATAACGGACCACGTGACATAATAAAAGATCGATCCTACTGTTGCAGCTCATGGTTATTGTTGGTGATTTTAATATCTGAAATTCAGTGTGTGTTTTTAACTGCGTAATGTATATAAACGGGACATCGTTAGTTTCCCGTATAAACTGATGTACAAGCAAAAACGAATGCACCTTAAAAAAACGCGCATCTGCTTTTTGGATTTAGCCGTCAGCGTATTTAAGAGTCTGTTTTGCTTTAGCGCTGGGGGGAAAGGATATCACATTTAATCATCAGGCACGATATGAACAGTTGCTGATATGTGTTATTTAAGTGTATATTTAGTATATAATTAATGAACAACCCATGTAAACTTTTAGTTAGTTATTTTCTATTGCTTATACAAGTATAAGCGTAATTTTTGGAATGACAGGCCGAAACATTATTGCTTATGCAAGGACTTAATATGATATACAACTTGTCGATGAACGTCTTCTTTTAACGTTTATTCAGAATTACTTTATTTCAACTATGAAAACTGGTATTTTCTTAACCCTTATGAAGGCATTGAACAGTCTATATTATCCACTATTTGATAAATTCATAATACACAACATTATATATTTGATTTTGGTTTATGAACGCATCAAACTGCTTATTTAAAAAGAAATAGTAAGTGCGCTATAAGGGTGCCATTCAACCCTCTGATTTCTTTATGCGGGCTCATCTTTTTTTGTCATTTGAGATGATGGTATTGTGTCCCATAAGAAGAACTTATTCATTTCATTTATTGTCGTCCCGTCTCCTTTCAATAATAATAATGCACGAGTGATCGCTTGTTAATTGGGTTATTGTAAAGTCAGTTAATGCATTTATTTATTCTTACACTTCTCGAATAAATTATTCAATTAATACATGCACACTAATATCGATTGTAGGTGGATTGTATAACCCATAAACATTATGGAGATTTGTTTGTAGTTACAATTGATTTCAAATTGAAATACATGTGTTTTATTATTTATTTAATGCTTTCCGGTGGTTTATAGAGAAATATCAGTGAATTAAAACTGATAATTTCACTCTTTCAAACAATGTTTCAAACAAACATCTCGGCAAAACAGAGAATATTATGNAGTATATAATTAATGAACAACCCATGTAAACTTTTAGTTGGTTATTTTCTATTGCTTATACAAGGATAAGCGTAATTTTTGGAATGACAAGCCGAAACATTATTGCTTGTGCAAGGACTTAATATTATATACAACTTGACGATGAACGTCTTCTTTTAACGTTAATTCAGAATTAATTTTTTTCAACTATGAAAACTGGTATTTTCTTAACCCTTATGAAGGCATTTAACAGTCTATATTATCCAATTTTGATATATTCATAATACACAACATTATATATTTGATTTTGGTTTATGAACGCATCAAAATGCTTATTTAAAAAGAAATAGTCAGTGCGTTATAAGGTTTTGTAAGCGTAGATGCCATTCACCCCCTGGTATCTTTATGCGGGCTTATCTTTTTTTGTCAATTGAGATGATGGTATTGTGTGCCATAAGAAGAACTTATTCATGTCATTTATTGCCGTCCCGTCTCCTTTCAATAATAATAATGCATGAGTGATCGCTTGTTAATTGGGTTATTGTAAAGTCAGTTAATGCATTTATTTATTCTTACATTTCTCGAATAAATTATTCAATTAATACATGACCACTAATATCGATTGTAGGTGGATTGTTTAACCCATAAACATTATGGTGATGCGTTTTTGGTCACAATTGATTTCAAATTGAGTAAATAAATAAACAACAAACCAAAACTGTCAATGTAAAGTGTAGACTTCGTAGCCGGAATAACAATTTCAAAACAATGCAATGCGTGACAAAACTGTTATTTCCCAGACTGTGGCCTTTACAGCAATTTTCCAATCGAAGTCGTACTTCTCTGTCTAGATGGAGTAATTTATTTGATGTCTAGAATAACTGTCCGGGATATTCCGATTGCATAATTATGTGACAAATGACTTACATCATTGCTACATGTTTGTAAATTACGTATAACTGATTAATTGTAACCATATTTAGTAAATATACGAAACATTTAAGTTTTCAGATTGTTGTTGCGTATTTGTTTTTTTGAAAGAATACAAGCTACGAGTATTGTAAATACGTAACAACAAAAGAACCGGTTGATTCGTTGCAAAGCAAAAGAGTAAGACCTTAATTTGATGAAACGGAATATATATTTTGAATAAGGAGATATTTAAATGGATAAAAACATGTTTGTATGTCTAAACCCGGACCCAAAGATTGGGACTCAATTTAATCAACTTGGGAATTTTTAGAGGCCCTGAGTCGTCCCAGGGACGCAGTGAAAAGTTTGGGAAATGTGAACACTTATAAATCGGTTCGTTATATTTAATAGTAGTTATGTATCGTATATCTTATCTTCTGTGGAAATATGTATCGGATTTGGTTTTAGTGCGGAAGTGCTAGTTATTTGTAACTTGACAAGTTTCGAATAAGTGGTAAACATTATGGTATGCTTAGCGTCTGCAAGAAGCGTTAAAGGTGTTTTATCAAAACAGACATGAAGTAAAGAACGTTTTACCAATAAGTTATTAACTTATATACATATACACAATAAGGGTTCTGCACACTTCAAGAAGATGATTTCACGGTAACGAGTAAAGATAAAGTAATGTTTCATTTTAACCATATTTGTATTTGACTTGATAACAAACATCCACTAATGGATGTACTAACTATATCTTTGACATCGCAAGGCATTGCACACTTCTACGCTCCAGATATTAATACTCAATTATAGACAATTGTCCATACGTAGTTCTATTTCGTTGCCAACTTAAAGGACATATAAAGACGAGTCTTAAACAAATACAAAGTGCTAGTTATTCGACAGTAATGTTTTCGTCTGGTTCGTGCATGAACGTAACTTTTACCTTTATATATGAGTATATTAATTACACATCCTTTATGAATAAAATGATAAGTTTCTTTATTAAATCGAATTAAATAAAAGTAACTCGCAATTGAGCTCTTTATTTCCGATGCTTGAATCTGTCGAGTAACCACATTTGATGACATATTTCAAACATGCAACATCTTTGAATAATTCTCTTTAAACGGTCCTTTTTCGGCGAGCTCTTTTCATTTCTGATTTGCAATCTTGGCGGCGATACTAATTTAATCTTCAAGTTTGTATAGAAAAGCAAACTTAGCTGTTAAAAGATCGAAAGTTAAAAGATAAATGCACACACTAGTCTTTTATTTTTGAAAGGGTTATTTTATTAAACGAGGTTTTTGAATCTGTGCATATCTGACTTTTCGTCGACACCCTTTGTTGATTTTATCTACGCCAACAATATAAACGTCATAAAATAAAACGACAATTATGTATTTGTTGTAATCCGTTGGCTAGTCCATTCTAATAAATGATTTATTTTATTTGTCAAACAGTATCGAAATGTTACGACTACGTTAGACTTTATATATTTGGTTACAACAGACGAACAGATCTGTGTCGTTAAAAGTGTTTTAAGTTGTGTGAATGTTAGTGGAATTTTCGTCAATGATGACAAGGGATTGTACACAAGTAACAAACGCGTTAGTGTAATTTTCAGAAATAGAATTTCGTCGCTGATGATTATAACAATGATGATGCTGCTGCTAATGATGATTTAACACTACGACCTTTTTGAGCAACTTTGTCAGTCCGTTCCAAAATTTCGTTTTCTTTTCAGGAGATTCGTTCAGAAGTTATTGTTACTAAGTATTTCAATACATCTGCTTTTCTGATACAAATTCAAAGAGGACACTTCTATTGATCAACATCTTAGTTTTTAGATAAGTAAAACAAACTTGGTAGTATTCGCAATACTTTAAATTCCAGTTGTTTTTTGTTCGGCAAACATTAAGTTCGTGTTCAGAAGAGCAAAGCGATGTTTGACAAATTGTTAATGATATCCCCCCCCCCCAAAAAAAATACAATAAGCTGTTTAGTCCCCAACTTACCTATTGCTATGTTACGTTTGCCCAATTAAAATCTTAACATAATAGGCACACATCACATCTGCGGTAACGAACGCATTCGTAAACGAAACAAATTTTACGTGTATTTGATTGTTTACTTATGTTCACATTTTGAATGGAACTTGGCAAGTATATCCTCTTAATGTTTGTTATCTGCACACATGCTAATCTTTTGATAATGCTGTGTCCAAGAAACTAAAAAGATCATCAGCACTTCTTTTATAGCGTTCGTTCCCAACTATTCTATTTAAAATATAATAACTTAACCTAATAGCACTCTTCTAAAACAAAAGTGTACAATACTAGTCTACCTGAGTTTTCTCAATTCTATTAAATGAAAACGGCATTTTGTTTGATAGCAAATGAAATATATTCACATTATCATTTAAATGGAACTTAATACGTACGCCTTTAAAATACGAGCTGACAATAATGTTTTTCGTGGTATAAATTTCACGCGTTGGATAAAATTGAAAAGAACCTATCGAATATGTTTGTTTTGTAAACATTGATGTCAAGACATTATTTGAGCATATGTGCTCATAGGCTTAAAGCGTATTAAACATCTTTTGGTATTTTCGTTACAAAACAAAATCTATTAAAAAAAACTCGAGAAAGCCAATTATTTCAACAAAAGAAATGTGTTTGATAAATGAAGTAGCATACCTGACCAATCGTTGGATTATTTGCTTTCAATCATGTGTAATATAAGACAGTTTAACTATTATCTTTATAAGGGCCGTCGGTCGATTTTATCATAAAATATGTGTTAATTTTTAAAATTGTAATCATGGTATGAAGAGAAACGAGAAATACATGCATTTAAATGTATTTTTTGGTTATATTGTTTTTAAATGGTTATTCAAACGATGTTTCTCACATAATATTGAGCTGCTAATGATGATTTAACACTACGACCTTTTTGAGCAACTTTGTCAGTCCGTTCCAAAATTTCGTTTTCTTTTCAGGAGATTCGTTCAGAAGTTATTGTTACTAAGTATTTCAATACATCTGCTTTTCTGATACAAATTCAAAGAGGACACTAGAGAGGAATATCGTAATGGCCATCGTGGTTAAACATAAAAATCCAGAGGGCGAGAATGCGTGAACGCGAGAGTACGATGGCGACAATTCGAGAATACGATGACGAGAGTGCGAGAATACGATGACGAGAGTGCGAGAATACGATGACGAGAATGCGAGAACGCGAAAGTACGATGACGACAGTGCGACAATACGATGGCGACAGTACGATAATACGATGGCGACAGTGCGATAGTACGATGCCGACAATGCGAGAGTGCGAGAATACGATGACGAGAGTGCGAGAATACGATGACGACAGTGCGACAATACGATGGCGACAATGCTATGGTACGATGGCGACAATGCGACAATGCGAGAGTGCGAGAATACGATGACGAGAGTGTGAGAATACGATGACGACAGTGCGACAATACGATGACGACAGTGCGNGGACCACGTCATATAATAAAAGATCGATCCTACCGTTGCAGCTCATGGTTATTTTTGGTTATTTTATTATCTGAAATTCAGTGTGTGTTTTTAACTACGTAATGTATATAAACGGGACATCGTTAGTTACCCGTATAAACTGCTGTACAAGCAAACACGAATGCACCTTTAACAAACGCGCATCTGCTTTTTGGATTTAGCCGTCAGCGTATTTAAGACTATGTTTTGCTTTAGCGCTGGGGGAAAGGATATCACATTTAATCATCAGGTACGATATTGCTGATATGTGTTATTTAAGTGTATATTTAGTATATAATTAATGTACAACCCATGTAAACTTTTAGTTGGTTATTTTCTATTGCTTATACAAGTATAAGCGTAATTTTTGGAATGACAGGCAGAATAATTATTGTTTGTGCAAGGACGTAATATTATATACAACTTGTCGATGAACGTCTTCGTTAACGATAATTTAGATTTAATTTATTTCAACTATGAAAACTGGTATTTTCTTAACCCTTGTGAAGGCATTTATATAAGTGGTAAACATTATGGTATGCTAAGCGTCTGCAAGAAGCGTTAAAGGTGTTTTATCAAAACAGACATGAAGTAAACAATGTTTTACCAATAAGTTATTAACTTATATACATATACACAATAATGGTTCTGCACACGTCAAAAAGATGATTTCACGGTAACGAGTAAAGATCAAGTAATGTATCATTTTAACCATTTTTGTATTTTACTTGATAACAAACATCCACGAATGGATGTACTAACTATATCTTTCACATCGCAAAGCATTGCGCACTTCTACGCACCAGATATTGATACTTAATTATAGACAATTGTCCATACATGTACCTAGTTTTGTTTCGTTGTCAACTAAAAGGACATATAAAGACGAGTCTTAAACAAATTCAAAGTGCTAGTTATTGGACAGTAATGTGTTCGTCTGGCTCGTGCATTAACGTTACTTTTAACTTTATATGTGAGTATATTTATTACACATCCTTTATGAATAATATGATTAGTTTTAATTACATCGAATAAAATAAAAGTTACTCGCAATTGAGCTCTTTATTTCCTATGCTTGAATCTGTCGAGTAACCACATTTGATGACATATGTTAAACATGCAACATCTTTGAATAATTCTCTTCAAACGGTACTTGTATGGCGAGCTCTTTTCATTTCTGATTTGCAATCTTGGCGGCGATACTAATTCAATCTTAAAGTCTGTATAGAAAAGCAAACTTAGCTGTAAAAAGATCGACAGTTTAAAGATAAATGTACACAATAGTCTTTTATTTTTGAAAGGGTAATTTTATTAAACGGGGTGTTTGAATCTGTGCATATCGGACTTTTTGTCGACACCCTTTGTTGATTTTATCTACGCCAACAATATAAAAGAAATAAAATAAAACGGCAATTATGTATTTGTTGTAATCCGTTGGCTAGTCCATTCTAATCAATGATTAATTATATTTGTCAAACAGTATCGAAATGTTACGACAACGTTAGACTATATATATTTGGTTACAACAGACGGACAGATCTGTGTCGTAAAAAACGTTTTTAAGTTGTGTAAATGTTAGTGGAATTTTCGTCAATGATGACAAGGGATTGTACACAAGTAACAAACGTGTGAGTGTTATTTTCAGAAATAGAATTTCGTCGCTGATGATAATAACAATGATGATGATGCTGCTAAAGATAATTTTACACTACGACTTTTTTAGCAACTCTGTCAGTCCGTTCCTAAATTTCGTTTTCTTTTCAGGAGATTCGCTCAGAAGTTATTTCAATACATCTGCTCTTCTGATACAAATTCAAAGAAGATACTTCTATTGATCCACATCTTAGTTTTTAGATGAGGAAAACAAACTTGGTAGTGATACGCAATACTTTAAATTCCAGTTGTTTTTTGTTCGGCAAACATTAAGTTCGTGTTCAGGAGAGCAAAGCGATGTTTGACAAATTGTTAATGATATCCCCCCAAAAATACAATAAGCTGTTTAGTCCCCAACTTAACTATTGCTATGTTACGTTTACCCAATTAAAATCTTTACATAATAGGCACACATCACATCTGCGGTACCGAACGCATTCGTAAACGAAACAGATTTTACGGTGTCTTTGATTGTTTACTTATGTTCACATTTTGAATAGAGCTTGGCAAGTATCTCCTCTTAATGTGTGTTATCTGCACACATGCTAATCTTTTGATAATGATATGTCTAAGAAACTTAAATGATCATCAGCACTACTATTAGAGAGTTCGTTCCCAACTATTCAAAAGCTCTATAATTACTTAGCTTAATAGCACTCTTCTCCAAAAAAGGTATACAATACTAGTCTACATGAGTTCTCTCAGTTCTATTAAATGAAAACGGCATTTTGTTTTTATAGGAAATGAAATTTATTCGCATTATCATTTAAATTGAACTAAATGTGTACGCCTTTAAAGGCGAGCGTACAATAATGTATTTCATGGTATATGTTTCACGCATTGGTTAAAATGGAAAAGATCCTATTGAATATGTTTGTTTTGTAAACATTGATGTAAAGATATTATTTGAGCATATGTGCTCATAGGCTTAAAGCGTATTAAACATCTGATGGTATTTCCGTAACAAAACAAAATCTATTAAAAATACTCGAGAAAGCCAATTATTTTAACAAAAGAAAAAAATGAATGTGTTTGATAAATGACCAATTGTGGGATTATTTGCTTTAAAGCATGTGTTATATAAGACAATTTAAATATTATCTTTATAATGGCCGTCGGTCGATTTTATCAAAAAATATGTTTGAATTTTTAAAATTATAATCAGGGTATAAAGAGAAACGAGAAAAACATGTTTTTAAATGTATTTTTTGTTTAGTGTTTTAAATAGTTATTCAAACGATGTTTTTTTTCAAATGTTATTGAGCATTTTAATAGTATGTAGATTTAAAATAGCTTCCGAATTTACCACAGTAGTTAATACTTTCTCAGAGAATTAAGGCGTTAAAGTTTATCTACATAAGTAAAATAAATATTTATTAAACGTTTTACTCGGTGTAAGCCTCTTTGTCAACAATTTTATTTAAATTAAACGGATAAAACATTCTAGTAAAGACTAGTCACTTATGCATAGCATTTTGGTCAAGAAAACAAGTTAACACCATTTAAGTAAATTGAAAGAAAGCTGCTTGCGATTCAGACACTCCGGTCTCGTATGACCAATAAAAGGACATACTTGAACTGTGACACATAATTGTTATGCCCCAACGAAAGGCACATAGTTTCCACACTGTCCGTCAGTATGTCCGAACTTTTGTGTTTCCTTCAGCTGATCTTCAACAAACTTTCTGAAATATTATATTAGCATAAAATTGAGGCTAAGTTCAATAACGATGAATACCAGCTAAATCTCACCAGGCACTAAGGAGTTTTGGCCGATCGGGGTTCATGTCTCAGCAAAAACTTAACAATATATTGGTTGATTTTGAAATAACGTGGCATATCTGTAAACCATCATAGGTGGTAGATGTTGCGTGTAATATCCTTCTCCCTATCTCAAAGGTCAAGATCACACTTAGAGGTTGAAGTTTAAAGTTAGCCATAAAACAGCTTGTCTGGACTGTAACTTAGTCATTCATCTAGCAATTTAAAAAAACCTGACCACAAATAACCAGCATGACAAAACGGCGTGTCACGTGTATCACCCGTCTCCCTTCTTAAAAGGTGAAGGTCAAACCTACAGGTAAAAAAAACACATATGATCATAAAACAGCTTGTTATTGTCATAAGTGGGATTTTCAAACAAAAGTGGATGTTGGGGGCACCCTTGTCCTATGGACACATTTCTTATTAGAACTTGTTTCTGTTTAACACTACATGTATCGTATATATGTCAAGGTATGAACAGCAAGTTACATTTGCAATGTAAACTCATTTTTTACGAGTATGTGTTATGTTTTTGGGATGACAATACTGCATGAACGTAGACATACCACATTCTAGATATAGTTCGCTTGAAAGAAATCTTGAATATAAACAAGTTTTGTCTTCAACCAAACCAATATAGCATACCAACGTTTTGTCAGATAATGCAGATATATTTTGTTTATTGATTTATCTTTTATTTTACAATGTCTTGTTATGCTCACTCCAAGTCCTCTTGTTCAAATCTTGCTGTTTTTGTTGTTTCTTCTTGTCTTGCTTTTATCATTTGGAAACCTGCTGCATATTTACTTACTATTTAAGTGACTGTGTTTTGATCAATACGTGTATAAACGAATGCCCCTTATAGAATAATGCGTTTCTGCTTTTTTGTCTCAACGGCTGCGTATTGCAAAAATTAATCTACTAAAGAAACGGAAGACTCAGAAGAAATTAGTTTAATAAGCCAGTATAGTATACAAATATTTCATTATGATTCCAATTTCAACTGTATTTATTATGAATATTAAATACATGTAAATTGAAAAGGTGTCATTTTTATGCTTTGTTATAGCTTTGGATATTTGCTATAAGACAGGATAAAATCTGCAGGTGATTAAAATTAATTAGGCTTTCTTCTTAAGTTACGTTTTAAGTAAATTCATTACTCAATTAAAGGAAATTGTTTTATTTTATTACACCAATTATGCTTACGATAAAACAGCCTATATGAAACATCACATGTTCATTAATGCACTCTATAATTCTTGTGTGTTTACTTTCAGTAAGTTTCGAACGAACACCTTAAAAAAAACAACAGCTAACATATAATGAACTCGCTTATCTTTCTATTGGAAAAGAACACAATTATCATACAATTATATAATACAAACGCACAAAGTCCCGAGTTTAATTTTTTTTGCATAGATTTAATAGTTCTAGTTTAAGTGGATTTTTGTCTGATGTATCAGGTCATGTAAGAATCGGAATCATTGTTATTTTACTGGCATGCATAACTATCAATCAATATTGAGCTCCGATGTGTCGGAAATGACCATCAGGGCGTGAGTCATAGTGCTTTCAAAGCCCTATGTGTTTTATTGGCAAACGAACATCGATACTGCTAAAGTTATTTTAATTCCAACGTGATAGAAAACATATTTAAGTTTATGATAAATCAAGTTTCGTCAACGTTGATGTCATGCAACATCTCTGATTTCTATTTGCGGTCTCATTTTTTCGGTCATTTAAGATGGTATTGTGTTCCACAAAAAGAACATACTGAGGCGATCAAGTGATGCCGTCGCCTTATAACAACAACAATGCATGGATGAGAGCTGTAAATTGAGTAACATTGAAGTTAGTGAATGCATTAATCTATTATGAGACTGCTCTGAATACGCTATTCAATACTCGTACGATTCAAAAAAGGACTTTTAGGTGGATTGTAGTACCAATTTAACATACAAATACAATGACCATTAATATGTACAATAGTTCAATGTTTGACATGAACTTAATGTCTTTGTATAAAAAAAAGAACCGCGCTCTGGGAAAATCGGTCTTAATGCATGTGCGTAAAGTGTTGTCACATATTATCTTGTGCAGTTCGCAATGGCTAGTCATGGGCGTTTTGCATAGGTTCGCTTTTAACGTTAACACTGTCGGTGATCCATAACGATTCAGATGAATGCTTCGAAGATGTACTTATGGGTGTCGACGAGTGGTTTAAATGAGGTCCATTTGTTTAAGAATGCTTAGTGCTTACCTTAGTACTGAATTGAATTTTTCAGTAAATATTTTGTATTTTTATTGATATTGGTTCAATCAAATTTGATTCGTCATGATTTCTTATTGAACGTTTTCGCTGAAACAGGATTCAGCTTTACTGTGCATCAATTAGTGTAGTCAAATATTTGGTAACATTCTAATTGTTTTCTTTACCATTAAAACAAATTGGTTCAGAATTACGTTTTTAACTCCACATAAACAATACCAATATGCCCATTTTTTCTGGGTAAATCTACCGCCATGTCACCGTAAGATAGTAGTTTTCTGTTTGAACCGATGGAAGCTTAATGCATTTGCATGTGTCCTTTTATGTAGAGATTTTGTTTAACAACAGATCAAAGCTTCCGAGCGAGATAAAGCGCCAAACTAATTTCAGGCTCAAAATGAATAACCCGCTTGTTTTATGCATCTTCTATAACTGCCTACTGAACAAACGCAAATAAATTCAATCGAACAAAGTAAGTGCCAATAAATAACCAGGAGTGACTGTGCATGTTTGATCGAACTGTGGTTTCTGAAGTGGAATCAAGCGGGCTATCTCGTTAATAAAGATCGGTGTGTATCGCCCTCTAAATCTTTGGGAGTGCTGTAGGCGAGTGCAGCGACCCTTATTCAGGAAACTGCATTCAATATAAGAACAGCCTGTGTCATTCCGGTCACAAGTATATACATATATAGAGCTATATCGAAGATGTTTGTTTTGTAAACATCGATATAAAGAACTGCACTTGGACAAATACTGATTTGCTTAAAGTTGTAAGGCGTATAAAAGCTCCGTTGGTATTTTTTTATCGTTCGAATCATTTAAGAATCTCGTTTAATAAATTTGTTCAAGACTTTACGTAAGCATTCGCACACATACGATTTCTAACTTATTGACATCACAACAAACACGTTTAAAAGTTTGACAATGGGATAGAATAGAACCATATGCGAAATATTGTATTGGTATTTTTTGTTCTAATATTTTTTTTAAATGGGCCTTTGAAAGGATTTGTATCATCTGTTTTATGTCTATAATCGCTTTCTTTTTAATGGCATTAAAGAAAGGCAAATGCAGTTAAGCTGTTTATATTTGGTCAGCAAGTATATTTATGTTTGGTTGTTGATCTTGCATAAACATATTTAAGTATTTAAGAACAAGAGAACTGACGGTATTGAGTTCCTAATAAAATACATCAAAATCATCAGCAAAAATCCGCAATAAGAACATAGTGTTATTGAAAGTAAGGTCGTTTTTTACTCAAAATAATATGTTGCACATGGCTTAATTGAACTTTATGTGAATTCTTTGTTCGGACTTAGAATACCTTGGCGATTTGGTTTTGAACATTGAATTCTTTGTTTTGTACTTTAAGGCTTTAAATTCACACATAAATAAAACACATATTTGCGGAGCGTTTTATTGGCCGTAATGCTATTTGTCGACATTTTGATTCCAATTATCAGTAGGTCGCAACTTTTCAAGCATACCGCGCCATGCATTAATAATGATTCAGTATAAACGGGCAGTAGAAAGCAGTCATCGTGACACAATTCGTGATATGTTTAAGTGGATGTAACGGAGGATTTTCGGATAGAGCTCTGTCGCACTGACCATTGGTTACTTGCCTTAAATAACGGACCATGTGGCATAATAAAGGACCTCTCCTCCCGTCGCAGCTCAGGTTTCTTTTGGGTTATATTTATATATTAAATTGATTGTGTTTTAAACTACGTAGTGCAGATAAACATGACAGCGTTAGTTACCCGTATAAACCTTTTTACAAGCAAACACGAATGCACCTTCAACAAACGCGCATCTGCTTTTTGGATTTAACCGGCAGCGTATTTAAGAGTCTGTTGTGTTTTAGCGCCGGAGGAAAGGATACCACATTCAATTATCAGGTACGATATAAACAGTTACTGATATGACCTACTTCCGTGTATACTAAGTATATAATTAATGAGCAATCCATGTTCACTTTTAGTTAGTTATTTTCTGTTTCTTATACGAGTATAAGCTTTTTGAAATAAAATATAACCAAATAATGCTTGCTTTAATATAAGATAAAACTTTTCGATTAACGTCTTCTGTTTACGTAAATTCAGAATAAATTCATCACCAATAAGAAAACTGGTATTTTCTTAAGCCCAAAAAAGGCATATTATATGCCATTTTATATTAACCACTCGTTGATATATTCAAAATACACTATTTTATATTTAGTTTTGGTTAAAGTACGCACCAACATGCTTATTTAAAACATAACAGTAAGTGCGCTATAAGGTTTTGTAAGCGTAGATGCCATTCAACCACCCTGGTTTCTTTATGCGGGCTCATCTTTTTTCTTGTGTGATTTGAGAAGATGGTATTGTGTGCCTTAAGAAGAACTTATTCATGTCGTTTATTGCGGTCCCGGCGCCTGTCAATAATAATAATGCACGTGTGATCGCTTGTTAATTGGGTTATTGTAAAGTCAGTTAATGCATTTATATATTCTTCAACCGCTCAAATAAATTATTCAATTAATACATGCACACTATTATCGAAGAGAAGCGGACTGTATAATCCATATAAATTATGGAGATTCAAAATTTAAATACAGTTTATATTAAAAGCATGACCTAGGTTTCATGTCATATATTATTTATATATCCATTTCAGCAGTTCGTTACATGCCATAATGGCATACTGTCTATTTAAGAGTCAAAGCCACGCACACGCGTTTTTACAATATCAATGTAATTAAAAATGCTCGATAAAATGCAATGGGCAGAACACATAACGGTAATCAAATAATATATAAATTCTCAAAATACCCCATCAAAGTCATAAGTTCCATTTTCTAGAAATTTTGAGTTCAATTGTTTTCCAAAAACTTTTAAAACTAACGCCTGTTGATCGCGTTTACGCCGTTAACATGTTTAATTACGCAATGATTTTTTCTTCATGGACGCAAAACAATGCAATTCGTGACATAAAATTAATATTTGCCAGACTGTGGCATTTACAACTATTTTCCAATCTAAGTCGCACTGCTCAGACTTGAAGTAATTACATCTTTGTCTAGAATAACTGCCCGATGTATTCCGATTGCATGAACATGTGACAAACGACTTACTTCATTGCTCATGCTAATAAGTTATTAATAACTGGTGAGAATAGCTATATTTAGTACATATACGAAACAAATACGTTTCAGACTGTTGTTGCGTATAAAACATTTCATCGAACACAAACTAACGTCACTAATATTTTATATCCGTAAGATACTAGTAGTCGGATATTAGCACACCAAACGGCTGAATCGTTGCAAAGCAAAGTCGTAAAAACCTTTATGTTATAGAGTGGTTAGATGAAAAACATTTGTATATGTTTATAACCAGACTATATTGGGACTCAACATTTGTATAGGCCCTGCGTCCAGGGACGCAGTGAAATTTAGACCACTTATATATCGATTCGTTATTTTTGACATTAAAATTGACTCGATTTTTATTTATGTTCATATATCTTATCTTCTGTGGAAATATGTATTTCAATTGGTTTTAGCACGGAAGTGTAAGTTATTTGCAACTTATACATTGACAAGTTTCGAATAAGTGCATAACCTAATGGTGGTATGCTTGGCTTCTGCAAAAAAGGGTTAAAGGTGTTTGATCAAAACAGACATGAAGTAAATAATGTTTTACCAATATGTTAAACTAATTTTATACAAACAAAAAGGTTCAGCATACATTTTGTTTTCAAAACGATGATATCCCATTATCGAGACAAGATTAAATAATGATCAAACATCAACAAATCGATGCACTATATCTTGGTCATCGCAAATTTTACGCAATTTAACACCATACATTAATACTAAAATATAGACAATTATCCATACGTAGTTTTTTTCGTCATCAACTTAAAGGACATATAAAACCCAGACTTAAACAACGACAAAGTATAAGTTGTTTGAAAGTAATGTATTCATCCGGCACTTTCCTGAACGTGACTTTTACCTTCTGACATAAGTTTATATTGTATTAATCAAGCATCCGTTGCGAATAAAATGATAAGTTTCTGTATTAAATCGGATTTAATAGATGAACGATCATTCCAGTGAAAATGCAAGTTAAACTATAGTTTAACCTATCAAATGTTTAGTTACTCGCACTTGAGCCCTTTATTTCCGATGCTTGCATGTGTCGAGTTACAACATAAGATGTCACATTTCAAACATGCAAAATTTATGAGAGTCCTTTTAAACGGTACTTGTTCGGGTAGCTCTTTTCATCTCTGATTATCAATTATGGCGGCGATATATCTTATTTAATCTTACAGGCCGTATAGAAAAGCAAACTTAGTTGTAAAAAGATGGACAGTTTAAATATAAATACGCAAAATGGTATTTTATGTTTGAAATGGTAGTTTTACTTGAGGGTGTTTTTGAATCTTACTTTTCGTCGACACCCATTGTTGATTTTATCTACACCAACACTATACATTCAAAAAATGCAAGTACAATTATGTATTTGCTGTAATCCGTTTGCTAGTCTATTCTTATTAATGATTTATTTTATGGAAAACCGTGTCGTGCCGGGCATGGATGTAACTTATTGCGACAAGAGTTTTCGCCTGAAAAGGCGGCATTCGGGTGAAACTTTGGGGGCGGCATGTTCAAAACAAAGTTTGTTTGCAATCGACCTCGTCCCATCCAAAAATGTGTGCACTCATAACCATAGTCTACCTGAGTTTTCGTAGTTCTATTACATGAAAAACAGCATTTTGTTTAATAGTTAATGAACAATATTCGCATAATCATTTAAAATGAACTTAATATGTGCGCCTTTAAAAGACAAGCTTATAATAATGTATTTCACTGCATATGTTTCACGTATTGGTTAAAATGGAAACTTCCTATTGAAGACGTGTGTTTTGTGAATAGTTGAGTAAAGAAATAAATGTATTTTTTGTTTAGTGTTTTAAATAGTTATTCAAACGATGTTTCTCAAATGTGATTGAGCATTTTAATTGGATGTAGATTTAAAATAGCTTGGTAAATTTACCACAGTAGTTAAATACTTTCTCAGAGAATAACTGCGTTAAAGATAATACACATAAGTTAAATAATTTTGATAAAACGTTTATCTCGGCGTAATCCTTTTTGTAAAAAAAATATTTCAATAACACGGATAACACACTGTAGTTAAGAGTAGTCGCTACTGCATAGCATTTGGGTCAGGAAAACAAGTTAACCCCATATACGTAAATTGAATGGAAAGCTTCGTGCGATTCAGAAACTTCTGTTTTGTGTGACCGATGAAGGGACTGGTTTGGGCTGTAACACATACTTGTTATGCCCCGACGGAAGGCATATAGTTTCAGCACTGTCCTTCAGTATGTCCGCACTTTTTTGTTTCTTTAATCTGATCGTCATCAAACTTTCTGAAATCGTATATTAGCATAAAATTGAGGGTACGTTTATAACCCCACAAATCTCATCAGGCACTAAGAAGTTATGATCATTTGAAAATTTCTGTCTCAGTCATAACTGTATAATATATTGATTTATTAAAAGCAAACAAACTTAAACCATCATAGTACAGGATGTCTCGTGTAGCACTCGTTTCTCTACATTAAAGGTCAAGATCACACCAAGAGGGAAAAGTTCAAATTTTGCAACAAAACAGCTTGTTCGGACTGTAACTTTGCCATTCAACATGCAATTAAAAAACAGCTCAATATAAATGACCAGCATGAGGAGACGGCGTGTCGTGTGTATCACCCGTCTCCCTTCCTCAAAGGTCAATGACTCAAGGTCACATCTAGAGGTCAAAAAACACATATTGCCATAAAAACGGCTTGTCATTGACATTTATGTAGTTTTCAGACAAAAGTGGAATTTTTGGGCAAAATGAAAAAATGAACAAATGTCTTCTTTAAAACTTGTTTCTGTTTTACAATACATGTAGCGTTTATATTTCAAGGTTTGAAAAAGAAATTACATTTGCAATGTTAGTTAATTTTGTACGAATATCTTGCTTTGTTTCGGGATGAAAATACTGCATGAACTTAAAAATTCACCATCCTAGATTTACCTTGCTTAAAAAGGAATCGTGAGGATAAACGACTGTTTTCTCCAATCAAACGAGCGTAGTATAACAGGTTATGACAAATACTTCAAGAGATATTGAGGATATTTCTTGGATTTGGTGGAATATCGATTTTAATTCACGAGTGATCGTAGAAAATATACTATTTATACAAATATATATTTGCTTGAAGACCGGATAAAATTTGCAGGTGATCAATTTTAATTATGCTTTCTTCGTAAGTGAGCTTTTGCGTTGTTTCATTTCACATCCAAATGAAATATTTTAATTTTATTTTATTACACCAATTATGCTTACGATAAAACAGCCTACTTGCAACATTAAATTTCCATAATGCACTTTATAATTCTTGTTTGTTTACCTTGAGTAACTGTCGAATAAATTACTTTTTTAAGAGAAACGACTAAGATACAATTTACTCGCTGATCTTTTTAAATAAATAAATAAATAGATTTAATAGTTCTAGTTTACGTGCACTTTTTTTCTTATATATCGGATCATGTTAGAATCATTTACATTTTGTATGGGCAATTTTAATCTTGATAGTCAGTTCAGTCCGTTGGTATTTTTTTACTGTCTCTGCTCTTCTGATTGCGTTCCAATTACTAAGATTATAGGGAAGCATCCATGAGTTTACTGATCAATATCTTTTTTTTTGTAAACAACTTTTTTTTGATCAGCAATACTTTAAATTACAGTTGTTTTCATGAGACACACAGTAGCTTTGTGGTCAGAAGACCAAACCCAATGTTTGGCAAATTGTTAATGCTAACCACAAAAAGCTTCCAATAGGCAGTGCAGTCCCAAACTTACCTACTGCTATGTTACGGTTGTCCATTTAAAATCTTTACATAATAGGCACATATTAAATCTGCTCTAATTAAAGCAATCTCAACGAAACAAACTTTATGGTGTATTTGATTGTTTACTTATGTTCACATTTTGAATAGACACTGGCAGGTATATCCTCTTTATGTTTGTTATGTGCACACATGCTATTCATTTCATAATGCCGTGTCCAAGAAACTAAAAAGATCACCAATGCTATAATAAAATTGGTTCTTAACTTTTCAAAAGGTCTATACATATTTATATTAATAGCACTATAATCGACAAAAAGTTTATTTAGTTCGTATTAAACAGATTTAATACAAAGAGATAATACAGAAAAAAACGTCTGTAAATGAATAGTTTTTTCTGTATGTTTTCCGAATTAACAAGCTCATGTGTATTAAAAGCGTATTTTTTTTGTTTGAAAAAAAAAAGAACGCACTTTATAATAAAATAAAGACATTTAAATTTAGTAAATGTGTATATTAAGTGTATTCAAAGATCTATCAATAATGTTTATTGATAGAACTGTGGTGTATTTACAAATGAATTTATTAACTCTTTTTGACAAATGAAGAACAAATACAGGAGAAATACACTTAATGTAACCGCTGTGTTAAATGAGAATTAAATACACTTTTTCGAGGACATGTTTGGCAAAGCTATTAAATAACAAGATTTTATGGTCATAGTCTGATTCTGACCCCGCGGCAACTGTCATCTTTGGGAGCATATAATAAATTATTGGTGTTGTTGCGTCATTTTTGTAGAGGCTTCGGTGTACAACATATAAGTGTTTTTTGCATCTTCAGCATGAAAGTATCCAAAAAAAACTAAAAAAATCTTGTAGATAAAGATCGCTGTTTATCACAAAAGTTTGCAGTTGTGTGAAACTTTAACGGTGTCAAGTTCCAATTAAGTTTTTTTTGCAATCGAACTCGTCCCATCCAAAAAATGGGTGCGCACATAACCATAATCTTACTGAGTTCTCGCAGTTATATTACATGAAAACGGCATTTTGTTTGATAGTAAATGAACATTATTCGTGTTATCAATTAAATAGAAATTAGTATGCACTCCTTTAAAAGATGAGCTTTACAATAAATGTATTTCATTGCATATGTTTCGCGAATTTGTTAAAATGGAAAATTCTTATCGAAGATGTCTGTTGTGTAAACATTGATAAAAAGATAATCTTTAAGCATATTTGATCATCATGATCATAGGTTTAAAACGTATTAAACCTCTGTTGGTATGTTTGCAACAAAACAAGATCTATTTTATATAATAGTAATAATAATATAATATAATAATGCAATCGAGCAAAAATAAATAGGTTTAAACTTATTATATATACTCGAGAAAGCCATTTATTTCAACAAAAGAAAAGTGTTTGATAAATGATGTATCATACCTGATCAACCGTGGGATTATTTGCTTTCAAGCATGTGTAATATATGACAATTTAAATATTATTTTAATAATAGCCGTCGGTCGATTTTATCAGAAAATATGTTTTAATTTGTAAAATTATAATCAAAGTATGAAAAGAAACGAGAAATAAATGCATTTAAATGTATTTTTGTTTAGTGTTTTAAATGGTTCAAACAATGTTTCTCAACTGTCATTGAGCTGTTAATTGAGTTACATTGAAGTTAATGAATGCATAAACCTATTCTGAGACTGTTCTGAATACGCTATTCAATACTCGAATTATCAAATAAAGGACTTTAAGATGGATTGTATAACCAATTTAACATACAATGATTTAAATTTACAAAAGTTTAATGTTTGACATGAACTTCTTGTATGTGCATTTAAAAATTAAAATTGAGTCGCCCTCTGTGAAAACCGGACTTAATGCATCTGCGTAAAGTGTTGTCCCAGATAAGCCTGTTCAGACCGCAAAGGATGATAAGGGACAACACTTTCCGCCTAGACACGATTTTCGTTCAGAAGAGACTTCCTTTAAGCGAACAATTCAATTAAAGCGGACTGAACATGCTAATCTGAGACGATACTTTACGCATAAGAATTAAACCCGGTTTTCCCAGAGCGCGGCTCCAATATATTTTCTTTATGAGTTAAAGTCGCATGTCATTCACCGGCATTTTAAGTAAACACTTACAATTTGCGGTATGATTATTTCCAACAGCACAGCTGATACATCGCGAGTTATAATTTCATTATATACATGTATCTGAATATGCGGGTGACGCAATACTATTATTATTTGCTTGTTCGAATATTCAAATAGTCCTTGGTATATTTTAACAATGCCAACAACACGAGTTTATGTGCATTTATTTAATGGGAAGCCTCGCATATTTTTTTAGCATCTTCTGCAGAATACTAGAACACAAAAAGTGACTTCAACGAAACTTACCTGGAGTCACAAATGTATTCTCAGTATCATAAACTAATAGACATTCGAGCTCTACACTATATTTTTAACAAATATACTTGCTATTTTTTAACTAGAAATACATGCGTTACTTTTTTATGGTATTGGAAAATGTGCCTTTAACGCCAAAGAAGGTTCCATGGGTACTTCAGAATCAGGTTCATTTTATAAGTTGCATATAGCACATCTTATTGAATAATACAGCATTTTTCGGGAAAGTATGGACTGAACGTTTGTGTATCTTTATCTCCTGTGACGCTTTGTAGCTTTAGCACGGAGTGTAAATGAGCGATTCGTTTTAAACGAAAATGTGTGAAACCAAATTGTTTGCTTGATTTCTAATATGGCATTTAAGTATTTAACCAAAGCATACAACACTGAGAGGGTCGGTAAAAAAAACATTGGTTCATTTTATTCGATGTCTTAAATGCGTCGGTAATGCATTTATACTTAAATCAATGCAACAAGTCTGTGTGATAAAGTCCTTTAACATGTACTTTATTCGACGTTCTCTTTTCATCTCCGCCTTTCTAATCTTGGCGGCGATACATTTAATGTTTTTATCGTATAGTCGGAATAGAAAAGTAATCGAGGCGGTATACAAATATCGACAATTTAATGATAAATATACCCAATACTTTTTTTATTCTGAAGAGAAATTCTATTTTACGGCTTTTAAGAGTCTGCGCATATCTAACTTTTTGCCGATACCTTTTGTTGGTATTATCTACACCAACAATTAAAACGTAATGAAAAACAACTTAAAATTATGTATTTGCTGTAATATGTTTGCGATTTCATTATTATTATTGATTTATTTTCCTTTTGGATCGAATTATATATAAAAAAAAATCTTCTTTAGACTTTTTATGTCTCTGGTTACAACTGTTTGACGCTTAAGTAGTGTGTGCTAATAATAGTATTTTGACGTCTGTTTTTTTTTGGTGGTATTTTCATTCATAATGAGAGGAGATTGTACAAAAGTAGCAATCATGAAAGAGTAACTTTGAGTGATAAAACATCGATGAATAGGAAAGGGAAGGCGGTATTGCTGTTGTGTTTGATGTTGTTGAAGAAGAAAAAGAATATGATAATAACGGTGATGATGATGACGACGACAATGATGATGATGGTGATAATTATGATGTTGTTGTTGTTGTTGTTGTTGTTCTTGATGATGATGATGATGATGATGATGATGATGATGATGATGATGATGATGATGATCGGATTTGTTTTTCCAAGACTCTTTCAGATATTTACCCCATTTTTGGTAAGTCGGTCTACCTGCATGATTTACAGATCAAGTTCGAGTTTCGCTCCGGCTCATTGATTTTTGGCGAAGTTATGGGCCGTGAAATTTTCTCTCAAAAAACAGTTTTCCGGACGTTTCTCTAAACGCTTGCAGATATTGACCTTATTTTTAGTGTGTGAGTCTACCTAAGTGCCTATTCAAATATAATGCGCATTTATTTACAGTCACAATTGTTAATATTTATGGTTTGTAGCAAATAATTCAAGAAATGCATGCCATAATTTACTGACATAAACATTGACATCGTATATCTGCTTCAAGAAACATGCAAGGTTTAATACCTATATACTGATGTTAACAGTTTTTATTATATGTATATATTTATTGGATGATATTCTGCCATACGATTTAATTGCCCTAAATGTTCTTTCGGTACGAAACAGAAACTGAACCAAGATAACGTGTAAGATAGCAGGAAATGAGCCTCGCTCTGTTAAAAGGGGATTCAATGCATGTGCGTAAAGTGTCGTCCCAGATTAG
>VMBQ01003463.1:0-28024 GCA_007657795.1 Dreissena rostriformis
TCAACCGATCTTCCAAAAAAACGCGGGAAATGATTACAGTTGTACTACCTTGACCGTTCCAACTTGATAGCACGAGTTTAAACCATTATCGATGTTTGTACCAGGGATGTATGTATTATACATCCCTGGTTTGTACATAATTCTGAGTTAAGTATTGATGTGGTCACTAAAAAACAGGCGTAAACCCCAAAATGCGTTCCAGGGCGGTGACCCCAGTTGCACTTAGCTGTTGGGGAATTTGTGACTGGTATTAAGGATATCGCACTGATAATAATATGTATCTCCTGCTGGTGCAATCTTTTGTATGATTAAACGATTATTAAAGAAGTTGTTCAAGAGATAATTAACATTTGCACTAACATACTTTCACTTCTAAAGATTGTCAACAACAAACTATTTTTGCATTTTATTCTAAAACTACTAGAGCGTCGGCTTGACGTTTTGAAGCGCCGCATTGCCCTTTTCAAAAGCAAAAACCGCCACGCGCTCTTATCGATAACGATCTTAATTGCCTCTTGACCACAAGTGCAGCCTGGATGTCAGCAAAGATAGCGACTATTATTGTCTGTGACTTTGATTGATTTGACTCATAGACGTACACGTCTTATCGAGTATTTTAATAATTTACAGTGCCTTGACAGTTTTAATCATTTTTTTTCCTTCTTTAATACCCAACGAATACCGGCCTTTTCCCCTATACATATGTTTACCCCTTTGTCATGGATTTTTTCACAAACGGTCCATTTTCAACCAAAAGCGCCTCAATATTGAACAATTAAGAGCAAATCCGTGAATACATATCTTATGAGTTTAACAACCGTAACGATATTTTTACCGGAATAAAACCATGATTAGCATGTTTAAATGTAGGGAATTCCTCTCGAGTGCTTTCGAGTTCCGTCAAAAGCGACATCAGGCTTTATTATTGGTTCGCCAATGAAGTTGGACATATAAGATTTTACGTTGCTATGCACTCATGTCGCATACGTCAAGATGGCGGTAAATGGAAAATAGAAATGACGAATATCAGGGGGAAATGACAAATAACGACGGCATCATATAAATAGTAGGGATTAATCAAATGCGTGTGCCCATCAACGATAGAGAAAACGTTATAGATACAAACAACAACTATGTATTAGAAATGTACACAGTGAATGAATGTCACGGAAACAAGTGTGTGTAACTTGGAGGTCCGTGTACTCGAAAAGAATTTGTTTTTACAAGATTATCGTTCGAACATGGGTAAACAAACATGGTTTGATTGATATGTTAGTGGATTTGTGAATAATCAGAATCATGTGCATATTCTGCTTTATTATGTGTGTCAGTAAATGTTAACGCCTTCCAATGTTATGTGCTATGGCAGTTTAATTCAATCAGATAATGATAGATTATGTGGTGTGTGATTTTACAAGAGATTTTAAATGAGTCATCTTTGTTTGTAGCCCCATATGTATAAGGTTCACCTAAATTTAACAAATTCCGGACTACGTCTGTTGCAGCAGTATATTTATCTTAGTTGTAGTGGGTGAACACATTAATTTTGTACACAACAGAACGCAAAAAACACATGGGTGCATAACACCAGATTTGTATGAAACTTGGTATATTTATAAGTGAACTATTCACGAAATAAAATCTAAAGATTATGATAACTCAAAACATCCATAAATAATTTGATATCATGAAACTTGATATACAACATGGACAATAGATTTGTCATTTGTCTGCCTGTCCTATTGTTAACCATCTGACTGCCAGACTGCAAATGCTGCCTTAAGTCGACGGCCATTGTGCTACCGATTGGTGAATTCGACTTTTGATATCGGATCATCGAGATTTTTTTTTTTAATATTTTAAAATCTTAATCAGACGATATGTGTGCATTTAAGATAAAGTTATTTTAGTCTTTTGGATTATATATAAATTTACATATTTCAAGAGCTTTAAACAACGTCCCATTAAATTGCGAATTTTAAACAAATGTTTGCATCAATATCCTTGGTAATAATTGTTTTATATTACGGTTACGAAATTAGAGAGACATCCGCTTTAAAGTAAATGAGCTCATGGAAGCGCACTGTTATCATTGTAGATTCTACGTTGTTTGCATTACTATCCTGGTAAATTCGACGCTGTTTACCCAACAAACGGCTCAACTATATTGATGGAATATTGGTGATCGTTACAAGCTAACAAGCTTGTATCAAACTATCACTATGGCAATAGTGACTGGCCTGTAATCAATACAATCCATAAAGACACGTCACAATCAATGCTAGGATATCCCATCTGGTCTTAACTTATAAATATGGTGAGACACCGGTCAATAAGTCTATAAATACACATGGTCATATATCGATTATTCATATTCAATAATGGGATCCCATCTGGTCTTAAAAATACACATGGTGAGACACCGACCAATTAATCTTTAAATACAGATGGTAATGTATCGATTATTCCTATTCAATGATGGGATCCCACCTGGTCTTTAATACACATGGTGAGACCCCGAAGAATCAATCTTTAAATACAGATGGTAATACATCGATTATTCCTTTTCAAGTCATGGAGAATACCATCTCATATCGTTGTTTCTATACCTGTTTACTAAGCAGGCAATAACTAAGCCCTGGCGGGATGGATACATCTCAATCGACCGGTGTTCGATTATTTGATATTGCACGGATTCAGCCACGACATTGGCATGTTTTGCAATCAAAGTAAACATTAAAGCTGCTTTACCTTAAGAAGGCTTAAGAACGGGTTAACACCTGATATACATGGTTACCACGGGTTTACATATAATATACCTGGTTAGCAACGGATTTACATCAAATACACCCGGTGAAGACATTTATGATCAATAAGGTTTATTCCAACTCTTTTATAAAACTGGAAAAGTGAAATTGTTTAATAATAGTTGAATATTTCGATTCAAATGTACTGGTGCCGCACGTGAGATGCTGATGTCAAGAAGGAGCGATATTTGATGATCTCATCAGATATTTTGCAGAACAATTCGGCGGTTAAATATATTCCTTATTATATCAAACGTTGCCGGAACGTCTGGATGCAATTTACCAACTTATTTTGAAACTAACAATTAAGCGAATCCCATTTTTAGTTAATAATCGTAATCACACAATCCTAAATGAATTGTGGTCATCAGCCAAACGAAATACATGTTTAAAAATGAACGTTTCAACTGAACCAGGAACCATCTCTTACAAATCTAAGTATTCGTATTAAGTTACAAACATATTATAAAAGCTGGTCATAAAGTAAACATTATATACATTGGATTATTTGGATTAGTGAACGCACTTATTGATATGAAATTCATTTTGTGTTTTCAACACTAAATGGTTAATATAGTAGTGATTTGTCATGTACAATTATTATTATAAGATTTTAGTTGATTTACATGAGTAACATATATTTGTTTTGCTTTAAAAAAAAGGAGTTGCTTTTGTATACAGCTTTAGCATTTGAAATTAATATATAATCCAAGCTATGTAATGTGCTTTTCTACAACGATAAGGCCGGCTTCTTTATTAAAATGCATGACGATGGCATGTTAATTGCATAGTGCTATATCTATGAAGCTTTAAATCAAAGATACGATGTAGTTTATACATGTTTGATTTCATGTGAACGTGCCCGAAGACCTACAATTGTGTTGCTCTTTTTTGAATCTTATAATTGAGAAGTTCATTAGTAACGGAGTCGTCATTAAACATTTTAATAGTGATTGCACTCGTCAATC
The DNA here is from genome assembly GCA_007657795.1 of Dreissena rostriformis. Lineage (NCBI taxonomy): Eukaryota > Metazoa > Mollusca > Bivalvia > Myida > Dreissenidae > Dreissena > Dreissena rostriformis. The sequence goes on from VMBQ01003463.1 coordinate 3,776, forward strand.
AGATTTTCATTGATTTAATTGACATGTCGTCGTTAATGAAGACAGGCGTGTTTAATCGAGTCTAATACAGGTCTGACGTGAGTCATTTCCCTAGAGATGCTTTGTGGAGGAATGAAGTGCGCATGTCCTGTTGGCGACTCTTTAGGCATTTTGCAATACCCGATGTTTGTTTGTAAATTGCTATAGGAACCAGAAAGATATAAATTGGCGGGGTGTTCTACCCATTTTTACTCTGCCACTGGACTTACTCGGAAACATTGGGGGAAAAGGGATCAACATGGATAAAGTACTTGGATTACTGTGCGCGCTTCTGTTTGTTGGATATTCCGGTAGGGATTGCAATTTTTTCAGACGGATTTATAAGTTATCAGTGGAAAATATTAATACATAATTAAAATTGGAATGTTTTATAAATTGTGATCGGATTTATCAAAGGGTAACGATAAATATATGTGAACTAATATTTATACCATGCGAATACTCATTAACGATTGCCGATAGTAACTTTGAAATGGTCTGTGCAAAAATATTTAAATTTAAAAAACGAAATATTGAGGAACACTTTATCAAATAATTATCGAGTTCTATTTCTTCTAATATTTGTCTTAAAAATAGGTATAATAAATATAAATACATTTTAATATGAACTTTTTATTTTCAGATAATGTATCCGCCTTTGTCTTGATGTAAAATTGCGATTTCTCCTCCTTAATAAAAAGGAAAATTAAATATAAATGGAATCGAATATTCAATATGATTATAATTTCGAAATAAATAAAATATAGACACTCAAGTTATGATCCAGCTTCGCTCGCATATAATAATAGAAAAATACGTGAAATTATTTTTGTAAATTAATTCCAAATAAAAATCTGACCTGTCATAACCATAATATAAGAAATTGACAATAATATTTAAGCATGTACAAATTAAAAAAAAAACATTTAAAGTTATATAATTAGAATTAACAAACATCTTTTTTTTTCAAATATAAGTGAGTCAAACCTTTTCCTTCGCCCATTTTTTAATGTTATACCATTTAATTGATTGAACGCTTAATAACACCGAAGAAAGTACAAAAGTTTAATCCACCAGTACACACAAACAAATATGAATGTAATTAAATAATGCATCGAAGTTTTGTTTGAGGACAACCAGCAATATTGTTTTTTTTAGGCTAAACTTATTTTCACCCAATCTGCAATTTTAATAGAAGAAGAACGAACTATACCCTAGCAGAAATGACAGTACCCAAAGACAAAACCTTAAAGCCCCATTAACACTCAAAATCAACGAATATTTCGTAAAATATTTCGTAAAATTAAGTTAACCCATAAAAATCAGTGCTCCTTGTAGCAATAGCCAAAATTCAATGCTAGATGTGATCTGGTAACATAGATTTAACAAGATACAAAATGCTCTTTTTTGTGGAAAAATATATTCAACACATGTTCATGTACCATTTTAGTGTTCGTGTGTTGTGTGAATAGATATCGTTGCGGGAAATTAAAAATGGAATATATTGTTATCTCTTTAAATCTTTGTAACCATACCACATCTGGCGTTGAAATTTTGGCTATTGCTATCAGGAACACTGATCTGTTTTGGGTAAACTTTATTTTACGAAATATTCGTTGATTTTGAGTGTTAATGGGGCTTCAATGTGAAGAGATGACATCAACTGATATACTGTCCATGTCAGGTCAATACAATGTACCACAATTTCTATTTGAAATCAGGTATAATATCAATGGTACCGAACATATCTATTCAATCGAACACGCCCTAGTAGTCGGTGTATTGGGAAAGGAATTAAATATGATGACAGACATTCAGAAATGTTTCGAGATTTTATCGTTCTTATAATAAAAGAATGCATCTGTTTAACCTATGAATAGCCACTCACTCTGTTGGTAACTTTAGTCAGTATTTTTTTTTCTTCAAATTCTTCTTTGAAGTAAAGAGCTATTTTGGAAGCGATTTTTATACAAAGATTAAACTGGATGCTCTATTGCGGAATGAATAGATCACAATTACCACCATGTCTCGTGCTTTGCTAAAGGATTGCCAAGACGAAGATTTATATAATTCATAGGTGGAGCATGGCTGACTTGCCTGGTACTTGATTTAATGTTCAACAACAGGATTCAGTCCTTGAAAATGTTACTGTTCATTATGTGTTATAATCGGTGAGAAAAAAATAATTAAGTATATTGAATTAAAGAATAAAGAGTTATTTTTTAGAAAGAATTTTGACTAAACTAAATGCAAGTAATATGCCTATAAATCTAACACTGTTGTTTTGTGGTGCATTTAAAAAAACATTTTATCCTTCAAACATGTCCCACTTCTCGTTTTGCATAATTTAGTATAAACTGATATAAAAAATAATAACACGGATTATTTTTTTTTTAATTACATGAACACTTATCATGATATCCTGATCGTTACCTTATACTGAGTGTAATGACAGCTAACATTTTCTCATTGCTTTATTTTCAAACCTCAAATTTATGTAGGCAACACACATTTCACCGTAAAATAGTTATCGATTTGAACGGTTAAGAAACTATTTCTATTGCTATTTTTAAATAGTTTCGATAATTTATTATACTCCCATAATACCAATTTGGTCATCTTCAAATATCTTTGTTTAACATGTTTTATTTAGTGCCGATGTAAAAGTTTGACATAATTTCTGCTAAGGCCGAGTTCTTTAATAAATATATATTATTAGCTTAGTGTCTTTTTGGGCTTGAATTTATCCGAGCCGTATAAGCCTTTCTTCAATTTTTCGGACGCATTCAAGTACAAAAATACACTAACGTAATATTCTATTCGTCATACAATATTTTTTTAATTAATGGTTTTGCTGATAAATTCAAAATAGTAGTCTTCAATTGTTAAAATCAATATCCAAAACAGATTAAGTTGACTGTATTCAACCTTGCGTAGAAATATAAAAAATGCTTGTGATCTTTTCCGGTGGAAAGATGATTTGGTTTGTACGAACTTATTTTAATTATGTCGAGTTCGAATGCGCTTGATGTGAATAAAAGTAATACTTTATTTACGCTAGTGTACCGACTAGATCTACTCTACTCCAGAGGCATCACACCTTGGCGCATGTTTACGAACAATTTAATTAATACTAACCAAATCTTCAATTTCAGCTCGATTTCTATGTTTTTTTGTTTTTTGTTTTTATTTTGGTCGTCAAGATGTTTATAAAAATCAGTTTCTGGAAAAGTTTTGTTTAACTGATTTAATTATTGTGGCTTCAAATTATTCAAGCATCAATTTATAGGATGTAGGCTCCATCAGTTTTTGTGGCTTTTAATGAAGCATAAATTAAAAAAAAGGATCTCTATTTCAATATGATCGACTGGAAAAAAGTTTATTAGTGATCTAAGCCTGTACCTGCATGTACTTTAAAAAGACTTGTTCACAGATTTTTGCATGGTTTAAAGTTTGTCATTAAATGCTTTAAATTGATAAATATATACATCAGAACTAGAGCTACGATATAAAAACAAGAATAAAAGTAAAAAATGGAAGAAAAAAAAGAAAAAAAAAAGTTAACCTCACCAGGGCTCGAACCACTGACCCATGGAGTAAAAGCCAAGTGCCGAAACCAGTCAGCCATCCGTCTTTACGAGAGTATGTGTGTAATACAAAGTGAGTTTATGTTCGGTTGTCGTTGAGTCTTTACGACTACATTATGTGCGGACCTGACTATCCGTCTTTATTTTATACTTTGAATAACTATCCACATGCTGTTACAAAATATAACGATAACACAAGAAATCGAAATTTTTAGATCGTTTCTCGTCTGAGACGCTTTATAATTTTATCAATTTCTAACGATGAACTGTCGTAAACGAAAGTATATTTTCAGTATGAGTCTGCGGTATTAGTATTATTTCGCACACTGATGTACATTTTTTATTTATTTCCTGAATATGTGACAAAAAGTTTAAAAAAATCTTATTTTGATAAGCCGTGAACAAGTCCCTTTAAAGTTTCTTGGACATATTTATTACCCTTTTTTATCGGTTTTAATCATTTTGAACTGAACTTTGAACAAACGAGATGAATGACTGATCGTTTCCTTTTTTTATTATACTAAAGAACGATCATAAGGGATACACGTTGGCAGTTTTGGGTAAATACTATGTACTTCAATTGAAATAATAAAATAAAAAATCAGGTAAGCACTGTTCTGGTTTGGTCGATAAATCAAATGGCAGAATTATCATGAAGACCTAACAAATAAATGTAAAACAAAATGCTCATGCAAAAATGATGTCCTATATAAGTTTCTGTGTACCTCGTAAATAGTTTTTTTTTATAGATATTTTCAATACAGAATAGACATGCAGTCCATGAGTATAAAAGTTTAAAACATAATAGCATATATATAAAAGCATGAACATGTGATCAGTATTGAATTTCATAAGTTGTTAATTAAAGTATCAATACATGAAAAAGGTCTAGGACAATTATACTACAGCTTTTAAAATCTATTAAACAATGTTATAACGATAACATAGAAAACAACAAAGTAGAAAATGTTCAAGAAAGCGAAAAGCCAAGTATAAGTAATATATTATACACAATTAATCACAATTATATTTATACAGGTTCTTTGATTAAATGCTTTATGTACAAACATAGCTAAGTTTCTGTTTGTGCTTATACTATCAGTTTGCATAAATTCTATAAACTTAATCATGTTTGGTCTTTTCCAGTAATATTTATTTATGTACAATTTTCGTATTTCATCATATAAGGAACATTCTAATAACAAATGATATTCATCCCCAAGAACATTGCAATGTTGACATTTTGTCTCTTGAAAAGGTATAGATTCAGGTTTATGCCATCTGCCTGATTCCATTTCTAATCTATGAGATGAAACTCTTAATCTTCCAAGATCAAATCTAAAATTATTTATACTAACATTTTTTAAGTAAGGTTGCAATTCAAATTTACAAAAGTGACTGTAACTGATTGCTCTTGAAGAATTATTAAGTTCTGACATCCAATTTTTATAAATGTATCATTAAATCTAGACTTTACCAAGGATAAAAAAACACTTTTCATCACCTACACCTTGGTTTAGCCATGCATAATGTGAGCCTAAAGCACTGCAACATATTACAAACAGATTTTGCCCAAGAAGATGTATTTGGTTTAAATCCTCACACACGTGGCTATACATGCAATTGACATACGTGTGTTCTTCTAACTGAATAATTTTCAACCAATACCGTATTACATGAATGGCTCTTTTATTTATCAAAGATGTTCTTAGATGTTCCCCTAAAACAAAATTATTATGTGTTTGAATTTTCACACCTAGTAGTTTTTTAGTTTCTTTTTTCTCAGATATTAAAGTTTATTCCAATTTCAATAGTCAAAAGTCACGTTATAAAAGTGCAAGAAGATTCTTAATTACACTGATCCCATTTGTTCTAGCTCAAGTGTCTGTCTGCGAAACATTACTTAATAAAGATACTAAACGACACCGAATTTTAATTACAACGTAGAAGCCTTAGGCCTAAATACTAACGCGTACTTGCTCTAGTTTAAAATTCATTTAATGAAACATAATCAAATTTCAATACTCCTGAACATGTCGAACGTTTGGGACTTTTGAGACTTCCCTATTTAAATATAAAATTATTATTATATGTGTTCCTGTATCAAAGAACAGAATAATGAAAAACAATACACCACTTTGTCTTACCATAACACATGAACACATAATGAACTAGTTTTTAGTATACATCTTCTGTTGTTTTTTTTTTTAAGTCATTCAATGCTTATATATGTAAGATTAAAAAACAAATACAAATGTGGTTTTTTCTACGAATAAATTTTACTTGCAATTGAATAGAACTATAATATGTTTTTTTTGTATTGCTTCTGTTGAACTTTTGTTCTAGTTTTATATTCATCAACGTTTTTTTTTCAGATATGAGAAAAGTCATATAGTCGTGAAAACTCGCTTTTAAATATTTAGCTTTATATAACCAACCAAAGACCAAAGATTTATGGAAGGGGCCAACAATAAACTGATACCCTTTCATCATTAAATCAAAAACAATGAACATAAAGTATTTAAGGAATAAGACTTAAAGATCAATGTTCAAACAATTCATTCGGGATAAATATGACACGCTCTAATTCATGGTCGATTGCGAATTGAAGAAATAATACACTTAAACAAATCAAAATTTACTTAAAATAAATTTGCTCGTTTAACTGACAATGTTTCTGCTTGCCTAAATGAGGAAAACATACTAGTAGGTAGCGATCACGTGTATGTAGTCAAACATATTTACAAACAAACTACATTTCAAGCGTATATTGTACGAGAAAGATATCAAAATTTGAAAGCAACAAAAGATGCTAATTATTCGCTAAGGAGATTTATAGCTTTTTGTGAGTAATGAAATATATGCAGATTGTTTATAGCCGAAACATTTTGACATTAAAATTATATTTTAAAACTTCATCGGGTTCTGCGATTCAACGATTTAATATTAATACATTATTTCCTGTGCGATTCTATTTTTCTTAAACAACAAAAAGTGATACAACTAAAATGCATAAAGCTAATGAAACTACACGGACAACATCAAGAGATTAAATCGGATAACCCGCCGCTACACTTCCTGTTTAAGACTACCGTGGTTATCATGGTGACAAAGTGCCCGATCGCCCATACATTTCAGTATTACACAAACAACACAACACAATATATAAACCAAATGATTAAAATGAGTCGGGTCAACATATTGGAACGGTCAAAAAGGGTTTTTCATTGGTTTAATGGAATGCCGAACTTAACGCATAGCCCATAATTTACCATTGTACACGAACGTTTAATACATAATACTAGATAATTGCAATTCCGATTGGATAACAATACAAAATAACATTCATCCAATTGAATCAAAATTATTTTACATAATAGATTGATGGTTATAAACTTACTTTGGAATCGTCTATATTTTTGGAAAAAAACTCACTTACGTATGGCTACAAACAAAGGTGACACATATAAAATACTTTCGAACTCACAAATAGTATCAACTTTTTTTATTTGATTGAAATTATAAGTGGGGTATTTTAATTGATCAGCTTTGTCTGAAACTAAGGAGTAGATGGGGCTTTAAAATTTGTTGAGATCCGGTTAACACATATTGCGATTTACCAAGGCGTGAATAAAATGGTAAATGCATTCCTCCTCTTAGACCTGGTAAGCTTTTGTACATATTGTATATCGTCATCGGGCATCTCAGGAAGGCAACGTTGAACGTACGCGTAAAAGGCCTGATTGCATACTTTGGTCGTATAAGTTAAATATTTTATTTATATAATTGAAAGTAATTTATTATCAATCTAACACGATAATAACTACCCGTACCTATATTGACTGAATGTTCAATGATTGAATTCATCGCTAGACATACTGATCGAAAAAATAGAAAATTAGAAATGGAAATAGAATAAAAACATACTATAATATGAATACATTACAATGGGTTCGTTCTCTCTTTACGTCTTTAGTTTTTGAAGATTTAATAACTTTACGACTAAATTATCATGAGCATTATTAAAAAATATATAATTCTTTTACTAATGATTAATGGATACACGTTTTATCTTGCAAAACAATACCGTTCAGATAACTGAGGTAGCAAGCTATTATCACCGTATGTGGCTAAGGGGAACGGGAGATTCACTGATGCCCTTGTGATGGCGTTGATAATCGTTCTGGTGAGGCACTGCTTTGCACTAACAATTAAACGTTTAATTATTAATTTACAAGTTTTACATAATAATAGACGTTAAATTAATCATTGACAGGTCTTGCATAATGAACACATTGATTTTTTATGGAAAATTTTGAAGAAATACATGTTTGTCAGATTATGTTTGTAACAAACCGGTTATTTATTTCTATGGCAAAGAACTTATTGCATTAAATCAAGTACAAAAAGGATGCTTAAACTATCACCATTCTATTTCTTCAGTTTAAAAAAGTACGCGAACACTAGACATGCATCCTATATAAAGACCAATATTTTTTACAACCAGATCAATAAAAGGTCAAACACGGAAAATAAATGAGTAAAAAAAGATCGATAAACGAAACGTTTTATTAAGACGTACTTAAAAGTTTCAAAAAATTCATTAAATGAAAAAGGTGCTTCAACAGGTACTACATTTCAAAACTCAATTTTTCTGTCATGTTTATAATTATATTTGAATTGTTTCAATATACTCTGACGTTTGTTTATATAATATCTTGTAACATTTAAATTTACTAACTTGTGCATTTGTGTATTGATGATAACATCTCGGCTGTATCAAAAATCGACCCATTCAAACCAGCTAATTGAGAATTATTTGCCCTAATCAAGTAATATGGTGCTCTTTTTCAAATAAACTAAATTTTTCGCTTCTTCTAGAAAAACATTCACTTTTAATTGTATTGTGTTAAATATAATATACTACACTCTTCATATATATTGTTTGAATATATATATATATTCAATTAATCATATCATAGGGTTAATGTTCTTTATTGAAATTATATGTGATGTGGTTATATTGGTGTTTAGTTTTAGTTTCGGATTTTATAAGTCCGGTTTCAATACAGCTTGCATGGACCGTTCCAGTGTGTTAATCGATTTTAAAGTATTGGCATATTGAACCTCAAAGATGTCACCTCGTGTAAAACTCTCTTCATCATTCTAAGATACTCATTTTAAGAAAAGTGACAAGTTAATGTAATTACTATATTCATCGCATGGAAACGAACCGTCTATTAGCTTACGGAGTTTTCATTCAATTTAAAGGTAATTGTACACTTCGCCAATAATTAGTCAACTTAAAATAACAGAAGCAATTGATAATATGAAATTAAACGATAGACAAACAAATGATTATTTCTTTAGGCCTTCACCTTGGGTTGTCACTGCAAAAACAAATAAGGATACCTGGTATAATGGCATGTTGAAACTAACACTTTGTCCAGAAATCATCACAAAACAAAAAATGCTATTTGTCAATAAAAATTTACAATGTCACATGTCAATGAAAATTTACCTTTCAGTGAAGCAATTGAAACATATTATCAATAATATAAGATTAATAACATTGAAATCCTTACGTTTAATGATCACCAGATGAACAGAATTACAAAGAAGTCTTTAAATGGTTGACCCCGCCCATTCTTCGCCCCTTCACCCAAAATACATAAAATGAAAACACAAATCTGTATTATTTTATTATGGCACGATGTATCAGACCAGAATCATGTGGAACCAATTCACAGTCGATATTGAAGAAGTGCACGTAACACTTGCTTAGTTGGTTTAGAGAAAAGACATAACATACAGATACAAGATTATTTCCTTTAACTATTCCTTAAAATGGCAGGAGAACGGGTTGAAACACGAGTTTTGTTTACATCTGATGTTTCATCATTAACAAGAGAAATGTATATCAACAATAATGTTTGTGTCAATATGTTTATTAATTTGAAACTTAAAATATGTATTCACCATGAAGTGTAGATGCTAGACACCTATATACAATTTTGTAAGTTTGTTGAAAAAATGTCATCACCATGGATTGTGGATAAGCAAGACACCATTTGCATAGCTAGTGAGCCACAATCTCCTGTGTTATGTGCCCTTGGATTTTCCATTTTATGACAGAAGCATAACATACTGTAATTTTTTGGAGCGAACCACTTCTACATTTCTTAAGTTGGCATGGCTGCTTTACCTGTAACAAAACGGTACGGGAGTTCAATTGAGCGAACTTCTATGAACTTCTATGTTTCACAAGCTATTGAATTAAAACTTCCAAATGTATCATCACCATTGAGTGTAGATGGCAAGGCACCTTTTTACATGCCTAATGATCCATACGCTCCTATGGAATATTCCCTTGGCATAAGCCATGTGTTTGCCAGAAACATACCATTTTAAGTTTGAAATTTGTATAAGTTTGTTTTCTACATTTCTCTGGCGATTGACCTGAAACTCGAAATTTATATTTGGAAGATACAGTTTTACGCGCAGTGATCCACATGTTCCTGAACTACATATCCTTGAACTTTGGAATAAGCATGGCTGCTCTTCCTGGTACAAAGCGGTGTGGGGATAAATATTGTCCGTTTTGGGATAAAGCTCTAGTTTTTAATGATGATCTTTTCGACAAAACTGCGAAATCGCATGGTAATCAATAAAATTATAACGATTGGATAACTTTTAATTGCCATTTATCCGTATCGCTCTAGATTGTGATGACATTGTCCCTTTAATTATAAAATGCTTAACAGGTTTCAGTCAGATAAACGTCATTAAGAACTTATGACAATTTTAGATCTTTAAACTAGTTTATATGGGCAATTTATTATTTGGTTGTTCAATATGTAATGGTCTTTATTTGGCGAACAAGTTCAATTCATTGTTTTAGCTGATTTACCCTATCACTGTAGTCATTAAAATATTTCAATTTCAAGGTCAACTAAACTTTTTCAATTCTGGTACTAATTTCAGACATGAACTTAGGCAACACAAACGTAATGCATACAGCTATTATTAACAAGCAACTTAAGAAAGTCGCTTTCTATGCATCCATATCGCATCATCAATACGAGAAGCCGTATTTGCAGGAACATTCTTCCAAGCCTGCCTCAAAGTTAACATATAGTTCTCCGTCATGGTTGTTTCTAAAACTAATTTGACAATGCTGATCATACGTGTTTAGTCATATATGCTCAATGTATTACACAGAGGCAGCCATAACTGCATGGACAGGCAAAGCTTTTGGTGGGGCGCTTACAGTTACGGAAGATGCGCCTGCCGGAGCAGCAACCATACAATTGTCAACATCTACAGCTGTGGGGGCAACTCTGTTCACTCTGACAGCCACTGCTAGTCCTGCGATAGCGACCTATACATTCGCTACGACGGATGGAAACCCTGGAACACATGGGGCAATAGCTATGAGCGGAACGAGTGGTGTTGTAACACTTGCTAAGGCGATTGATTACCCTACGGTCAAGCAAGTGATCTTCAAAGTCGTGTAAGCATACATGTTTTGACTCTATCAATTTCAGTGTGATAAAATATTAACATGTATGTATTGCTTACGGATGAAATATGGGGGTAATGTATAATTTAAAAATTTCTTACACTAGGATCGCTTATGGAAAGTGATTTTTCATGTATTAAATTATTACAATAGAATTAGAATTATATATTAAATGTATGTGTAATTATTTTTTATAGATTCAAATCATCTAAAAAATACAGAATGTAGTGCAGATTAATAGCATTACAGACTAAACAATCTTTAGTGCATGTATGTTTATTTAAGTTTTTTTTAAATATGTAACAGCAGTATATGATAACAAATACACATCTCGTCAAAGTTGAGAAAAAAGAAAAAAACCTATATTATTTCTTACCTTGAATCTTCGTTATGTGTTACTCAGCGGTCGCAATAAACCAATGAAACTAAAAGACAATGTCTAGCGAATACAAAATGTTAATCCACATCATGTTCCAAACTTTTTTTTGCATACCGATTATATAATGCAGGTGTGCACACAAGAAAGTTGTCTTCAATATAACTATAACTGACTCTTAACAATTTAATGTTATACAATATTCCAGCAAGGGATAAATTATTGTTTATTACCAAAAATCAAGAACAGATTTATACGTTTATGTATTAGAGTATTCAACGAGATTATGATCGAAGAAAAATTAGATTGTGCGTCATCTTTCATGCAATTTGTCTGAACGAGAATAATATCAAGCTAGTTTCTGCAACACATCTCACCAAACATCTTGTATGGCTCTTGAGAGCAGACAATTTAAACATAATTTTTATAATAACACAATGTAATCATCTTTAAAAGAATGCAAGATCACAAATTATTTGTGTATACACGTCTTAAGGGAAACCAAACAAAATATTTTTTTGACTGAAACTTGCAAACCTCTCACTGCATAATGATAACTTGTTCATAATATGGATTGATATTTCTTATGCAAAATGTTAATATAATGCACATTGGTTTAAAGAACGTCCCCACCCAGGGTCCAGTTTATGTACGTTCATATAAGTTTATTTAAGAATATGTATCCGCAGTATATAAACACAAATACTGTACATATCTCGTAAGTGTGTGTTATTAATATATTCCAGCGCTACAGACACTACTCCGACTACCCCACTCACAGGCACATTCACCATCACTGTCAACTTCGGTCCATCCACTGATAATGCCTACTCATTTTGTGTCGCCGACCCGACAGCGTCAGGTAATGTATTATAATTGTTTCTTCTACATTGTGTGTCCAGAAATATGTAGGGTTCTTTTTATACTATTTGATAGAAGATATTTGCATCGACAAATAGTATTTATTCTATGTCAAAGTAGAATACACATGCGCACACTACTTGTTTAGGTATGGAAGAATATTTCCACGTTTTGCTTGTGAACAATTACGACTCTAGTGACTCTTTTATTGCATCAAATTATGTTTTAATGCAAATGTATAGTAAACAAGCATGTGCGTTTAAGATTAAATGATTACGCTCAAGATGGTGAGACCATTGTGAGTTCATCATCATCAATCCCTTGACCGGTTTGGCCGTTGGGGNTGTTGTGTGCTGCTGAGAGTAATTTATCCATGGGAAGGGATGTCCACTCTTTAACATTGTCAATCAAGTTTTTTCTCTGACGGCCTCGACGTCAACCTCCCTCTAGCGTGACCTTTAGAACAGTTTTTCACAGAGAGTCGTGCCTGGTGAAGTGCCCAAACCAAGACAGCTTTCGACGTTTGACGGTCGCCAGTAGGGGCTGTTGTGGACCAACGAGTGTTGAATTGTGGGATAATTAGAAGTAAATTATATACATGTTGTACATGTTTGAGTTAATGTTTCTGCACGTATTATTTCCAGGAACTGTCCTTGGAAAACTGACGTCATCTGTATCGACTGGTGTTTGGACTGTAGCAGGTTAGTGTTAGTGGTGTTCTGAGAAAACTGGGCATAATGCTTGTGCGTTAATTTTCATCCTAGATTAGCCTGTGCAGTCCGCACAAACTAGATTTTCGCAAAGAAGAGACATCATTTAAACGAAAAATGTCATAAAAGCGGAAAGTGTCGTCCCTGATTTAGCATGTGCGGATTGCACAGGCTAATCGCTAATCTGGGACGACACTTTACGCACATGCATTATGCCCTGTTTTCTCAGAATGCGACTCAGTGTTTGCAGTTTTTTGCAACTGTGATCAACATCTTGAATCTGGAGAGTCGCACGCATGATAATTTAAGACCGTCTGGTCAAGCATTTAGAGAAATATCATCAGAAAAGCAATATTCGTTTATATTTAATATGTAACACATATACGCATAAAACATATATATTTAGTCATATGAGAACAAAGTAGAAGACAGTGTATACAAATCTTGTTTAGAATTGGTGAAACGGCGAGGTTCGAAAAAGCAAAAAGCCAATCATAAGTTTAAATAGAACATTTTCTGAGACGTGTACATTTCTTATCAGTAGTCAGGTTTTTTGGGGGTTGTTGGGGATGGGGCCTTTAGCCCTTATGTGGGGGGAATTTTACGCGCGATTTTCCACTTTGGGGGGAAAATTGCGCGCGTGTTTTCCTTAATGGGGGAAAATGTTAAGAGTCTTACTTTTACTTCTAAATGGGTTAATAAGAAAAAAAGAGTGTTATTTTCTTCATAGATCATCTTAACTGGGATTGACTATGGCTGACTGTGACAGACTGAGATCTTCTTGACAGGGACTGACTATCGCTCAGGGCCCTGCCATCAGGGGAAGGTACCCAGGGCCCTCATGAGGGGGAATTTTTGCGATATAATGAGATATAATAATCATGAGACACATCTTTCTATTAAAAAAAAAGTTTGGTGGGGGAAGACGCCGATATTCGGCGTCTGTTATATAAGGTGAAAAAAACTGGTAGTCATACGCTTTATGAGTAAAATAGTTCTTGAATAATGATAATAAAATTGATAAAATTTGCGAAATCAATAAAATAAATGAATACTGATTCCAACGATATTTTTATATTTTAAATAGCTGGTAATGATGGCGCGAAATTTACGATCGCGGACGGTTCAATTAAGACTGCAGCAAAACTTGAATCATCTGACGATCTCCTCTACATGGCAACCCTAACGCTGACGGACGGTATCGTGAGTACAACCAACTGGCCTTTGAGTGTGCTCGTCGACAACAGTTGCGTACACAGCGGAGGCGTCCAGATCATTGCCGGTGTAGCCGCGATCATGATGGCAGTCTTGGCGTACACTGTGGTCTAAACGTCACGTGATCTGAACATCTACCTTCACCATCCCAGAAAGCTGTGATTGATTAACTGAATGCTTCGATGATTCCTTCCAAACAGCAATATGACTTTCAACCGAAATTTACTGTGGTTTTAGGCTAATTAAAATAGTTGGACATAATTCGAACGTTTTTACAGTATAACATTTGAGTGACTATGACTTTGAACAAACCATATTTGAATACATGTAAATTTAAATAAAGAAAAATCTGTGCATTGTTTTCATTTGCAAACATAATCTGGATAATGTAATACCTTTATCATAAGTATAAACGTGTTTATCAGTGATATTTATACATTATTTTATTGTTATTTTCATAGTTTCCGCCATGATTTTTCATGTGAAACATGTACTGTTTCTCTGGAAATGAATTTAAGGAAACTATCGTGATAAATCTGGTATCTTTGTGTTGAATTGTGTACCTGTATGTGTTAGACTATAAAACCTATCTTTAAAAATTGTTCGCGTTTATCCTTGTCAGTCCCAAGTAATATAATACACAAAGAATTGTTTAAATTTACACTTATTGCCTCTGGTGTTACACAACCATACCATCGCATGATAGATTTCATGTGAAAAACAATTATACTTACGACTTGATCTTACTAGAGTCAACAACAATTGTTAAGTTTATGAACGTTATTTCTAAATGTGATGTTTTATTGCATTCTTCTTAGAGTGTAATTAAAGGGAAGCAACTCGATTGAACAAAATATACCAGCAACTTTTAAGCAAACAAATCAACAGATAACTCTTTCTATATTGCACTGCTATTTCGAACTTAAACAATTGTTTCTTTATTAAGACATTTAGGAATCATCTATGAAAAAAGATGCAAAATGTAACTTTTTTGCAAACTTCATCTTATGCTTTTATTGAAATCAAAAGAAGATCTACATGGGCAATCTTTAACTTGGCACCTGTCACATATTACATACATAACTATCCAGTAAACGTGCGTTTAAATTGTTATTTATACAATAAAGGTAGTATATAAACCACTCTTCATGATTTTAACAGCTCAGATGAGTCAAGACAGTATTCAGTATGTGACAAAAAGGATAAAGTGAAATGGAAAATTCTCCTAGTTACATTCAGTTTCGGTTAAGAGTTTTTTGACAATATTTTAAGAACATTTTAATATCTTAGATTATAACAACCACACACACTAAGTCTTGGCATACTTTGAACTAATATGTTGTTTCATAATATAGGAAACATAACTATAAAAAAATTTATAATAATATAATTTAATTTCTAAAAATAATTTCATTCAATTTTGATATTTATTCATCTTTTTGCTGGGCTACTAAGGAGAAAATACTATAAGAATGCATTGAATATGCAGCCGCATGAGACACAGAACTATAACTAGATTTTCGCACAACCATACATCATTTAATTAAAATACATAAAAGTATATGTGCCAAACATTAGAAATATGTAAAACATTTGCAAATACTTGAAGGTATATTATCAAATCACGGGCAAACAAAATATTCATGTTTATAGCTGTGTACATTTCAACACCAAAAGACAATGAAAGGACTAGGAGCAGTTGGCAAAATGCACTTTTAAGTTAACTTTTTGTGGATTATTTGATGAAATCAGGTGTTGTGTGGGGTGATACAACTTTTACACGGAACAGCATCTAACAAATAGGCACAACTTACATATTCATTTGTTTGCCGCCAATAGGTCTCTGTTTAAGGGAATAACCCGTCAATCATTCATTTCAATAGAGGATTTTGTCCGTATGACGGTCCTTTCGTGCGTCTTTGTTTCCGTCCCTCCACCTGTATTTATGTCAGTCTAAATTCATGATGAGGTATTTGTAATTATGTATAACAGGGTCAGCATAAGGACAATAAGGCCGAGCTATTGCGGCTCTTTTGTCCCAAGTCTCAAATAACACGTCTTCTGAGTGATGGACAGATCTCACATAATCCTCGAATACAGGATCTTAAAATAATACAACACGAGATACTGACCTATTTGCTTAATGTTATCCCGGTGAACTGTGTTTAAAAATAACCACAAGCCATAGAAACTAAGCCCAACTTCAAGGGCTACATTTGTAAACGCAATTTGAAAATGTTATTAACCGATTTAAAGAGTTAATTTTAGAAAGACTTCCAGTGAAATAGTCAACGGCAACGCTTATTGACAACGTAAAATATATTGAAGATACTTGCATTGGCCGTTCCAAGGCGGCGACCCCTGTTTTAGACGAAAAAACTACCGGTACATGCATTTTTTACGAACTACTGGAATGCAAAAACTGCCATTTGGATTAATAGGGCTTCAAATTAAAAATACATTTAGTCAGTGGAACATGATATAAGATAAAGTATTAAAAAATGAATGATAAATAAAAGTACAAATATTTTTCTAAAATGATTAATTGGTTCAATACATAAAACTAAATAAAAACAATATATATGCCACTAGTGGATTCAAAGCTACATAGGAATCTCCAGTCAAAGAAAATAGTTAAATATACATTCGATCATTTACAATACATCCAAATCCGTGGAAAATCAAACCCCTGTACGTCCTTAAATAATAAATATTGTCGTCTCGAATTCATTGTAAATGCTTGGTGGATTTGTATCATGTTTTTACATTTAGAGAACCTACTCCTGTAGGCAATGGTAAGTGCCACGCCCTTTGTCTGTGTCCAAATTGGGTCATTGTCGCATCCATGTCTGTGACAAAGATTATTTTTTTGTTAAATAAATAACATCACAAATACAGTGGTAATATATCAATTTATTTTGCATCAAATGCTTCTTTAAATGTTACCCAATCCGAATGTAACATTTAAACATCAAAACTAATCACAAACACAGCATTTAATTTTCACAATTTACACTGACTAGTGGCGTTCCATATTTGAAGTCTATATTAAAAGCAGGTAAAATGTTNAAACAAAAACACTTGAGTGCCAAACAATTGCACCTTGCCTTGAAATTGTTAGCAGATCAACACACTGTGTTCAGTATATAATGCACACAACTGATTTTCAACTTATCTTGATTCATATATAACACAACTAAATTGAAAATCCCCAAACAACAAAGGCAATTATGACCATCTACAAAATTATCAATGTTATTAATTATTTTCAGTAATAACATGTAATTACTAAAATATATATGTTTTTTCTTGAAAGTATTTTTTTCTTCAGTTCAGTGAAAGTCTATCTTAACAAGAGATATGTTTGTCAGAAACACAATGCCCCCTTCTGTACTGATTTGAATTAAATTTGTTATTTTTTTTATTATAATTCTTTAAAAACTATTACTTCCCTTGTGAAAATGATCTGTACCTGCCAAATGATAAATAGAAATTATCTCCCTTTAAAGCTTGTTTTTCCCTTGGATTTTGTTTTTTGAACTTTGACCTTGAAGGATGACCTTGACCTTTCATCACTCAAAATGTGCAGCTCCATGAGATACACATGCATGCCAAATATCAAGTTGCTATCTTCAATATGGCAAAAGTTATGGCCAATGTTTAATATTTCGGACCGACCAACGGACTGACAGTTCAACTGCTATATGCCACCCTACCGAGGGCATAAAAAAAAATAAAAAATTGCATATCATATCAATTGATCTTAAGTGTTTAACTGTACCTCATATGACAAACTTGTTTGTAAAATATTTACATAAATTGTTTACCATAAATACATGCAAATAATTGCACACATATTGACACTTTTTTCCCCATCATATTTATGAAAAAAGAAGACATCATTGTTAACAATACACAAACATGTAATGTTGAAGCTTTTCTAAACAGATTTTATTTCTTCATTGTCCTTGAGCATAAAATCAAATTTGTTGCTTTTGGTTATTGATCAAACATTTCTTTCACTAATGATGATAGAAAATGATATCACTCGTTGCTTCACACCTTGTGAAATACTTTTTCCAAAAAGCACTAGTGAAATAATGATCATGCACTAAAGCTTCATTTTAATTCTCTTTCAATTCATTTATCAGGTAGGTTTCAGTACAATTGGATCCTCAACACTCACATGTTCTTTCTGATATTATTTAAGGGTTATATAGTTAACTTAAGAGCACCAGTGCCTTTTTTGAGCACACATACATCGTAAAGCTTCCAGGACTATTTTCTGGAAATGGGAATGGGACCTAAAACACAGATGATGAGGAAAACATAGATGATGTATGGACGCAAATCTGGATGTAAAATGGCTAAACTAAAGGAATACACTGAATAATTTACAATAAAACAGAAACTTTTTGGGGACTACAAACTGTACTAAGGAAATGTGCAGGGTTAGTAGGTATTAAACAATAAATCATTCATAAGTCTGAAAACCAATCGTTTTATCATCAGTTCAAATAATCAGTTTATAAGGTGCAAAAATAAAAAATCTGAATAAACAAATTGTCTGAACCATTAAGCATAACAATTCTTTATGTATGTTAAGCTTCCAAAAGTATTATAGAGTTATTTATTTCATTGAGATATTAGTGAAAATATGTATAAGCAATTGTATTTGCACCTAACAATACTTCTGTGTTTCTTTGCAAAACTTGTGGATGTGCTTACATTTAAAAGTAAAAAAAAAATGGTAACTTCAAAAGTATAAATCTACATTATTTTTAAAAATTAATTATTCTTTTCATGTATACATCATTTATACATCAAAATATTTTAATATTGTTAATATATACAATACATTATGGCAGTAACATGATTGCTTTCTAACATTCAAAAATCAAATGCTTTCATTTCAACATAACAATCAAGCTATTAATTGCTTGGTCTGATAATTCTAAAACCTAATGCCATCCCTTCAAAACCTATTTTACATATTAGAAAATACCGAACTAAAATGTTTACCCACATCAAATAAAAGTTGTACCCCGTAAGAATAGCGTGACAATTTTGTAGCACAATTTAAGTCTGAATGGTTGTAGATACTAGTCTACATTTTCAATGACTTTTCATAATCGTGCAATTTGACTAAAACCAGCTGTGTAAGCTTCCATAATCATGCAAAGCAACTACCACAACATCTTGTTTCCAAACATATTCAACTTATTCATAAGAATAAGTATGTAAATTTTGGCATTTTGCAGACTATAAGAATAAACAATCACCATCCTATATAATACTAGTATTGTAGGCAACGTAAAATTAATGTCATCGATAACAGAATCAATGTAAGATCCCTAATTCATATTGCAACCAATTAAATATGTCACTAGTCCATCTCTGTTTCCTACTGACACAAAAACAGACTGTAATATTGCCAATAAAATTATTCCTGTCAAATTTGTCTCAATGTCTGCTGCAACCAATGACCGACTGCAACCAATAGAATCAATCCCATAAAATTGGTAACCAATCAAAGTCCTCACTGCTAGCAATCAATTCAATCCTATTAAACTGGACACCAAATCAAATCTTGTTCCGACTACTTCCAATAAATCCATAAAAAATGGCACACACTCATATCTCGTCCCATCTTCATAGTGGAAAAGTTTTCGTTTATAAAATTAATTTATAAATTCCCATTAAATTGGAAATCAATCACGTTTTGTCCCACCCCTCCTGGTGGCTAGTCCCAGTTGTCGCTGGATCGTCTAGAGTGACCTCCCCTCACACCTGGCTGGCGTGTCGCGTCTGGCCCCGATCTCGACTTGCGGGGGGTGGAGGTCCGCGGCTGAACGGCGGGGACCCCCGATCTGCGGAGGCATGAAGTAAAACACAATGAAAAATCTGTCACTAAGAAATGTAAGAGAACAGTTTTTGTGATTACCATTATAAGAAATATGTAGGTCACAAATGATTTTTGGTGCCTTGGAATCTTTTTATTTATGAATATTTGGAATAGAAATAAGGCTTCAAATTTTACTGAACTTGTTTAATCTATCTACACTTAAACACAGAATCTTCTCTTTTGTAACTAGCCACCTGAACTGGTATCTTTTGCAGAAACTTTGACCCTAATCAGCATGTTTTTTTAAACCCGCTGATTCGTTTTATTTTGGGGACACGGTGTAGCACCACTGTATCCATGTCGGGCGAGAGGAGGGGGGGCCTTGTTACCTTAGCCAGATTCACCTTATAGCATAACACTTTTACAGTGGACATTTAGGTTAATAACCTTTGAACTTGGTTTGTAACCTTGACCTGTAACTAAGGAGCAAAATACATGTGATTAATTATCTGGTAATCCAAAGTAATATTAACACATGAAATGTTAACAAATACAGAAACAATAATTCAATGTCCTTGAATTGTGATGTTGACCTTTCACCATTTAGCGATGGAGCTGCATGTCTGGTTATGGGGAATGATTATCCAAAATAATATTAAAATACTTCAAGGCATGGGATGTTCCAGAGGAAACCAAAATGTATAACCTTTGATCTTGAATTGTTACCATGGCCTTTCATTCAAGAGCATGAGATTTGTTAGCAAAATATTGTTTGGTAATTGGGAAAAGTAATCCAAAGTTATATTGAAATCCTCACAGGCATGTAAAAGCATGTACAAGTTACAGAGTATTTTTTTATAAACTTAAATTGTGACCTTGATCTTTAACAGAGGAGCTTGGAAGTTGTATATGGGACACATTGTCTGGTCATTGGTAATAATAGTGGGAGGATATATTAAAATCCTTTCAGGATTACTGAGCGGAAACACAAATGAATGATCTTTTGACCTTGAATTGTGACCTTGACCTTGGACTGAGGAGCATGGGAGTTCTTTGCAGCATATTGTCTTGTCATGGGGAATAATAATCAGAAGTAATATTAAAATCCTCCAAAGGATGTAAATATTACAGACTGGACACAAAATCCTGATGGACAGACCCACAAACACACAATCCTACACACATGACCAAAACAGAACCCCACCTACAAACAGATGGTGTAACTACTATAATTTATATGCTCTGCTAAGGGGGTCATAAAAATCACTTTAATATGAAAATGGGGAAATGCTTTAGGGCTAAGTAGGAAGAACAAAAGTAATTATTAAGATTTAAACCAAAACTGCAATCACATTTAAAAAACAAAATTTAATTATAATACTTATACAAAATTATTAAATGTGTTTGTATTACTCAGCCACATAACACGATGTTCAACATTTTAGGCATCAAATAAATTCATACTGTTTTGTGTTTCAACATACTTCTATCTTTTGCTTTGTGTTAAATTACAAAAACATTAACAAGCAGAAACAACTCTGTTTTCTGGGATCAACAAAATGAAACCTTTTAAACGAAATCATCTTACTAAATATATGTACTATTTCCAGTCTGGTAAGAAAACATACTAAAGTTATATAATATTTTATATCAATAAATGTAATGACTTATTTAATAGTTACTTAACTATAAATTTAATAGTTACTTATCTATAAACAACATATTAACGTTTAATCAGTATATCTGATCACCTTAGCCAGTTTTATACAAGATTCTGGAACAAAACAACAAAATAAGAAACTAAAAATGACAATTTCCCACTGCAAACATTCATTCCAAAAGAAACATAACAAAGCTTAAACAGAGCAATTTCTCTCTTTGTGACAGTAGAAATCGAAGCAACTCAAAAGGACATCACTAAAAGTGATTAATTCCACCATGAGCCACATTGACTCTGATGAAGAAAATTGAAGCTCAGTAATTAAGAATAATTATGACTGTTATACAATATAAAGTACATAGAAACCAAGCAGCTTTGATAGTAAGCTGCCAAATTTAACCTTGACCCAATTTTAAACCTTGAACTTACAGGTAGCAACCAGTTTCTTAAGAAAGGTGCATATTTCTTTCAATTCATTGTAATGATTGGACTAATGCTATTTTGAAAATTGTGTGTTTTTTTTTAAAATATGATCTTTGACCTAACAATTTATGTTTGATGTTTATGGTAGCAATACATTTTTGGTGGGAAACACACTTTCTTATATGAGTTAACATTGGGGCCCATTGTTTGTAAAAATACTTCCACAAATTGTTATTTGAGCTTGGTTTTAGAAATATTGGCAATTTAATGCTCTTTTTTACATCTTTGACCTCAAAATATTAACTTGACCTTTAAATATACAGTTCTTGCATGCAGCTCATTATCAGTACCAAACTTTCAAGCTCAGAGAAAGTAACAGCTAAGACAAGTGTTATTTTGACAAATCCTTACTTTATGACATTTCATCCCACCCTATGACATTTTTTTTACCGCATAAATACCATTCTTGAGTGATACATAAGGTATTATACAGGTTTACATTTCTACCAATTCAAAACCTGCCATGCATGTGGGAAAGTTGCAGCCAAGACAAACAGTATCAGACAATAAAGTGCTTTATTTTGACCTTTATGACCTAATTAAAAAGGTCGCCAAGAGGCTCTCGTGTGGAACACACAATCTCATTTAGGTCAACATAACTTAACAAAAATAAAAGTTAAACTGATGGGTGGTCCCAGATAACACCCTTTGTAAATTAATGGAATAAATATGGGGAAACAAAAGGTAATTAGAAAACTTCTCAATATTAATCAAAGGAAAATAACTCCAAGAAAATGATTGGAGAAGAAAAAATCTTTCAATTTAAGGGAAAATTGAGAGTCTGAACAAGTTTTGGGACTGACCGATTGATCGCTAGAAAAATGGTCAGAACAAAATGATTCCTATATGGCCCTTCTGTTTGAGGAAGAATAATGTGCACTTTATATGCAGGTGAAAAATACATAGGGTCTAGTCCAGAAACAAATTCAGAAGCAATATTGTTGTGTTGCCTTTGGTTACAATTCATCATACTGGTACTTTAGATAGTTGTTATACATTATAACCTGTTTGATGCGGATGCATTTAAAAAACAAATAGAAATTACTGCAAATATAACATTTTAAAAGATTAAAAGCCATACATAAGGTTTCAAACAGATGTTAAGGCAAACTGATGAATTTGAAACAGGATAAACAGTAAAAATACATGCAAACATGACAAAATAATTAACTTTAATTCTACCTGAACGTATCACAAGTTTCACTTCCTTTACATTTAAAACAAAAAGTGTTTAAGTTAAAAACAAGAGATGTGTTTGTCAGAAACACAATGCCCCCTACTGTGCGGCTTTGAAATAAAATTTCTATTTATCATTTTGCAGGTATAGAAATTATCTCTCTTTAAAGCTTGTTACTTCACTTGGATTTTGTTTTTTGACCTTTGACCTTGAAGGATGACCTTGACCTTTCACCACTCAAAATGTGCAGCTCCATGAGATATACATGCATGCCAAATATCAAGTTGCTATCTTCAATATTTAAAAGTTATGGCCAATGTAAAAAGTTTTCGGACGGACACACAGACTGACAGACAGTTCAACTGCTATATGCCACCCTACCGGGGGCATAAAATGCGAACTGTGATTAAAAAATTTCTATACATGTGCAAATATGTGGACAAAATGCATTAATAAAAATCATTAAAAATAAGGTATCATTTTTCTTGTTTGATCTAAGCGGTATTACAAATATAAAACGAAACAACAGAAAATAAAAGGAGAAAAGCTTACCCGTTCTTGAACTATCTCTGGAGTCGTCCATTTCTGATGAGCTACCAATAGGCACAGGGGGGCTTCGTAAATGAGGGGGAGGGGGTCGTGGAAAGGGGGGCCGGGGACCCCGCATACGGGGAGGGGGAAATCGGTCAAAAGGTGGCGGAGACCTTCGGTCACCGGGGAATGGAGGTCGGATGGCGAATGGTGGTGGTGATGTGGCGCTATGGTGAGGAGGGGGAGGTCTGACCCCAGGGGGCT
>VMBQ01003463.1:33637-47873 GCA_007657795.1 Dreissena rostriformis
ACTTTGAGATATTGACGTAATTCTTTCGCATGACACACCGTCCAATGATGACGAACAAATGTGCCAAATGATTTTTAAATCTCACATTGAACGACATAGATACAGCCTGGACAAGCTCATTTATGGCCATTTTCGACCTTTGAACTCAAAGTGTGACCTTGACCTTGGAGATATCGACGTAATTATTTCGCGCGACACACCGTCCGATGATGGTGAACAAATGTGCCACATGATTTCAAAATCCCTTGATGAACAACATAGTTATGGCCAGGACAAGCTCATTTATGGCCATTTTTGACCTTTGAACTCAAAGTGTGACCTTGACCTTGGAGATATCGACGTAATTCTTTCGCGCGACACACCGTCCAATAATGGTGAACCAATGAGCCAAATGATTTCAAAATCTCACAATGAACGACATAGTTATGGCCTGGACAAGCTCATTTATGGGCATTTTTGACCTTTGAACTCAAAGTGTGACCTTGACCTTGGAGATATCAACGTAATTCTTTTGCGCGACACACTGTCCAATGATGGCGAACGAATGTGCGAAGTGATTTTTAAATCTCACAATGAACGACATAGTTATGGCCCGGAAAAGCTCATTTATGGCCATTTTTGACCTTTAAACTCAAAGTGTGACCTTGACCTTGGAGATATCGACGTAATTATTTTGCGCGACACACCGTCCAATGATGGTGAATGAATGTGCACAATAATTTGAAAATCTCACCATGAACGATATAGTTATGGCCGGGACAAGCTCATTTATGGCCATTTTTGACCTTTGAACTCAAAGTGTGACCTTGACCTTGGAGATACTGACGTTATTCTTTCGCGCGACACACCGTCCAATGATGGTGAACAAATGCGCAAAATGATTTTAAAATCTCACAATGAACGACATAGTTATGGCCAGGACAAGCATTTGACCTTTGAACTCAAAGTGTGACCATGACCTTGGAGATATCGACATAATTCTTTTCGCGCGACACACCGTCCAATGATGGTGAACAAATGTACCAAATGATTTTAAAATCTAACGATAAATGATATAGTTATGGTCGGGACAAACTTTTGGTTTTAAAACGCACTAAGTGACCCCGTGACCTAGTTTTTGACCCGGCATGACCCATATTCAAACTTGACCTAGACATCATCTAGATAAAACTTCTGACCAAGTTTGGAGAAGATCGGATGAAATTTTGGGACAGACAGACAGACAGATGACCTACAAAGTGACTCCTATATAGCCCCCATTACCAATGGTAATGGGGGTATAATTACCATAGGCATGAAATACATTAATACCCAACGCAATCCACGCATACATACTTATCTGTTTTGCAATCAAGATAAATCAGGTTATAACACAAAGGGGAGTACATCATACTGCGTACTTAACTGACACGTGACATTTACTGTAAAACGCTAATGCAGGAAAGCTGTATCAAAAACATCTGACTTAGTTCAGGTAGAATAGGAAGAATTAGAGCTAATTGTTAACAACTTTATAACCTATCGTGTGTACTGTGTTTTTCAGGGGTGTTGAAAGTATACAGCCAACATGCAGCAGATCAAAGACAACAAGAGCTTGTCACAGTAGTGCCAAATCCCCACCGAAATGTGTTTGCTTGTATGAGAACATTTGTTTTAGAGAGTAGAATAATATTTGTAAAACATGGCACCTGTGTCATTTATTTATATTTCAAGGATCAATTAGTTATATAGTGTTGGAGTTATGCTGTAGAGAATAAAATAACAGAGATAAGATAATCTTTTTTTATAGTGAAGTGTGTTTACGTACGAGGTATTTACAGAAATATATACAATGCATAAAAGAACACCCAGCCTAATAGGCCTATAAGTCACCTTAACAACTTGTTATTATATAAAGAGAGTTTCAAGTAAATTCCTTAAGTAGATTTGGAGTTATGCTCCGAACACAAATTTACTATGAAATGAACACAAATTTACTATGAAATTAAAGAAAGGGTTTATGTTTTAAGTTTCAAGTGAATCCCTTATATAGAATTAGAGTTATGCTTCGGACAAACATTTACCTTGAAATTAAATAAAGGGAGATAATTCAAAAACTACGCCTAAGGGTTATGGTTCTTGGTCACTGCACTTCTCCTACTTGCCATCTGTTTATATTTCAAGTTTTAAGTAAATCCCTTTAGTAGATTTAGAGTTATGCTCCGACAAAAATTAACTTTGAAATTGTATAAAGGGAGATAATTAAAAAACTAAGGTCGATAGAGTTATGGTTCTTGGTCACTGCACTTCTCCTAGTTGCCATCTGTTTATATTCTAAGTTTAAAGTATAAATCCATTGAATAGATTTGGAGTTATGTTGTGTACAAAGTTTCGGACGGAAATTGTAGAAAGGGAGATAATTCAAAAACTAAGGTAGATAAGAGTTATTCTTGGTCACTACACTTCTCCTAGTTGCCATCTGTTTATATTCTAAGTTTAAAGTAAATCCATTGAATAGATGTGGAGTTATGCTGTGTACAAAGTTTCGGATGGAAAGACGGACGCACAGACGGACAGACGGACGGAGACTATTACTGGGGATAATAAACGAAATTGAAAGATGACAATTTTCAATCAACACCTGATTGAAATAGTTTCTGTACTTTTCTTAAATAGAAATAAAAAACATATTGATTTTTGATTGGTTGTTTGCTTTTAACTTCATTTACTAGTAACTATCACCTGCTAACAAAAGACTAGTTGATTGGCATGTAATAAACAGGGCGGACCTCCTGCAAGTGACTCCCAAGTTACCCCCAACCATGATTTATCGCAACTGCGATTTATCGCAGACAAGTATGACAAAAAAATGGAAAATGACCAACGCATTGTTGTTTTTTTCAAAATCAGAAATAGTCATTTTCTTAAAAATGAAACAATTTCGGGATGACGAAAATAAATGGTTTCACAGTATTTGGTACAACTGATGATAGTGGTAGGTGGTGATAAAGGTGACTATAATGATGACAATGTGGTGGTAGGGATGATAGTGATGATTATGCCAAAGATGATGATGAATATGATGATGTCAATAATGATATTGATGAAACCTAGGTTATTGACAATAATAATTATGATTTAGTTCGGAAATAGCAATGATGATGGCGACGATTCAAACTTACCCAGTTTTCATGCGCTTTCTTTTCATTGGCTGCAATCTGAAAATTTGAAATCAGGGAGTTGTACTGATTGATAACAAACACAAGATAGCCAATATTTATTAAAATACATAACTCAAAACTGTTTTTTTTTTAATTTAACACATAACCATGATATTAATCCCAATGTAATATTATATATATTTATAAAAAGTGAATACGAACAACATACAATACATACATATATTTTTGTAAAAGCATAGTTAAATATGGACAAAAACTTATAACATTACTGCAAGAAAAAGTTGTATTTTCAATAACAAAACTACCATGGTATATTGAGGTTTACCTGAGACCGGAAGTCTCTTTCTGCCTTGCTAATCTCTGACTTAAGATCCTCAATCTGTTGCCTGAAATATTGAATACAAAACAAATGGTACAATAAGGCATTTTCATCCCCACAGTTTTAGAAATTATTTATCAAATACATTTCTTGTCAATAATGGAAAATGGAATGTAGTAACACATGTACATGTATTCAATAAAACTGATATGACATCACAATTCGGAATATGGATTTGGAAATGTGAAATGTTAAGCTGAAAATAAAACATACCACAGAATAACATGCTGCAATTTTTTTTTTGTTGTTGTAAAGTATTGTTTAACAATTTTCTTTCAAACAAAAGAGTCACTGTGGCGTTATGTTGACTGTGTGAGCCGTGCAATCAGAAGAGCAATCTTTCTCCAAAGTCACCAAATACTGGTGTAGGACTTACAAAATGTGTCGTGTTCTGAGAAAATTGGGCAAAATGCATGTGCGTAAAGTGTCGTCCCAGATCAGCCTGTGCAGTCTGCACAGGCTAATCCGGGACGACACTTTCCGCCTAAACTTGATTTTCGCTTAGAAGAGACATCATTTAAAAGAAAAATTCCATTAAAGCTGAAATTGTCGTCCCTGATTAGCCTGTGCGGACTGCCCAGTTTTCTCAGAACGCGACTCAAATGTCTGTAAGTCACAGGTTTGGACTTTATTTTTCTAACAATAAATGGCTGTTAACTAAATAAATGGTTGTGTACCTGTAAATCTCGTTCTGCTTGCTGAGCTCCTCGGTCATGCTGCTGGTGTTCTGCAGTTTGGACATGTTCTGATTCTTCAGCACCTCTTGCTCTCCCAGCTGCCTATAAACATAAAGCATGTATGAAGACCTGAGCATATGTAAGTTTTACTTGAATCTCTTTAGAAAATATAAAGATATTAAATTCTTTCATGCAAACTTTAACCTTGAATTTTCTAAGTACAAATGGGGAAATAATTCTGCTAAATAGTACATTAAGAGTTAGGGGAGTGACCTCACATAAAGACCCTGAGGACATGTGTGGCGTTTCACTCTTGACTAACTGTAGTGGTTAAATTTGGAGAGCACAGTTACAACAACTATTCCCGCATACCTCGCTACACAATCCCATTTCAATATAATTACAGGCTTGTTCTTTTCATAGGAGCAAAGTTCTGGGCAAACTGGACCTAATGCAAGAGCGTTAAGTGTCATCCCAGACTAGCCTGTGCGGAACCTGGAACGACACTTTCCTCTTACATGGAATTTTTTGTTTAAAGAAAGTCTCTTATAAACAAAAATCTCGTCCAGGCGTAAAGTGTCGTCTCTGATAAGCCTGTGCAGACTGCACAGGCTAACCAGGGACGACACTTTAGGCCCATGCATTAAGCCCAGTTTTCCCAGACTGTGGCTCATATGACATTGATACCTGGTGAGTTCGGCCTCCTTCTCCCTGAAGTATTTGGACAGCACCTCCAGCCTGGTCTGGGCCTCCTGGCCCTGGCGCTCAGCCTTCATCTTGTCAGTCTGGCTGGTCTCCATGTGACGCTTCAGACCCTGGATCTGGTCTGAGTGAACAGGGGAGGGTATACATAGCAAGGGGAAATATTGTCTGGCACAATTCATGATATTTGGTCTGAGTGAACAGGGGAAGGAATGCATGAGCCTTGTGCTGGGGAAACTGGGCTAAATGCTTAGTGCGTAAAGTGTCGACCCAGATTAGCCTGTGCAGTCCGCACAGGCTAATCAGGGACGACAATTTCAGCTTTAATGGAATTTTTCGTTTATATGATGTCTTGAAAATCAAGTTTAAGAAGGTGTTTTCATAGTAAAATATATTTAAGGCCGAAAGTGTTGTCCCTCATTAGCCTGTGCGGACGGCACATGCTTATCTGGGATGACACTTAATGCACATGCATTAAGCCCAGTTTTCCCAGAACGAGGCACATATATAAAGGGGGAATATTGTCTGGCACAATGCATTAAATTTAAAAGATACATTTGTAAATTTGGCTTGGTTCATCAGGTAGTAGCTATTGAATAATCACATGGAAACATGACATGTAGGACTTCAACCATATTATAAGTGGTTTAATATAATTAATGTGAGAATAACATTTTTGTTTTTTTGCCTTAATTACCAAGGCTAAAAAGGACAGGATTTCTTTTTTACATGTCAAAAACATTCAAATATGTATGACCTTTCCTCCACTGCAAACTCCTGAATGTGCATTGCTAAACATCGTCATTTACTGATACGTTATAATAAAGAATCTTGGTGCTACAATATAATGACTTAATTAAAACAAGGGCTGTTTGTAAAACATGCATGCCCCCCATATGGGCTGTCAGTTGTAGTGGCAGCCATTGTGTGAATACGTTTTTTGTCACTGTGGTGGTGGTGGTGGTGGTGGTGGTGTCCGGAAACCATTTTACTGTGTCGAGTCACCGTGACCTTGACCTTTGACCTAGTGACCTGATAATCAATAGGGGTCATCTGCCGGTGATGACCAATGTCCCTATGAAGTTTCCTGATCCCAGGCCTAAGCATTCTTCAGTTATCATCCGGAAACCATTTTACTGCTTCAGGTCACTGTGACCATGACCTTTTACCTAGTGACCTATAAATCAATAGGGGTCACCTGCCGGTCATGACCAATGTCCCTATGAAGTTTCATGATCCTAGGCCTAAGCGTTCTTGAGTAATCATCCGGTAACCATCCGGTGGACAGACCGACGGACCGACATGTGCAAAGCAATATACCCCCTCTT
Source organism: Dreissena rostriformis (assembly GCA_007657795.1). Classification (NCBI taxonomy): domain Eukaryota; kingdom Metazoa; phylum Mollusca; class Bivalvia; order Myida; family Dreissenidae; genus Dreissena; species Dreissena rostriformis. Next base: position 39,885 of record VMBQ01003463.1, read on the forward strand.
CTTCGAAGGGGGGCATACAAATATTTTGACTTTAGCCCAAAAATGCGACCAAACAAATGCTAGTATACTGAAGACACAGAGTAAAGTTATGATAAATAAAAAGCAAACCTTCAAGTTCTTTCCGCGAGTCGATCTCAATGGCTAGTTTATTCTGCAGGACGTCCCTCTCATCTTCTACGGCCCGGAGTGTTGCATTCACGCGTGATACGTCCATCATCTGCTTGAGCTTCTCGTTTAGGTCCAATGGAGTCTCGTCTGAAATAACGGTCAATACAGTAAAGCCACGCTCTATGAAAACTGGGCTTAATGAATGTGCGTAAAGTTTAGCCCCAGATTAGCCTGTGCAGTCCGCACCTTGCCGACCAATTTGTAAATGGACATGGATCATTTTTGAACTAGGCCAAGATATTATTAGAATTAATCATTGGAGCAAGTTTCATGATATTGTGTACAAAATGGTACTTCTAGTGTGTTATAAAGTTTCACTACAGCCAAATAAGGAAAACTGCCCAGGCCATGTTTTTTAACAAACTGTGACCATTTTTGAACTTGCCCAAAAAATCATTTAAATAAATGCTCACAACATGTTTCTTTCATTTAACCTTATGACCTGGTTTTTGACAAACACATAATCCAGTTTGGAACTCTGCGAAGATGTAATAGGAACAAATATTCTGAACAAGTTGCATGAAGTTTGGTCAATAAATGTGGCCTTGTGATCAGGTGAGCTTTAAACACACATGTTGCTATAATGTGATTAAGCACAAGCATTTTACTAAACAAATCTTATGCAATGTAGGATCATTTGTTTAATTACTAGGCTATACCCGTAATTTATTGCGAAATAACCAATGTTTATTTTCCTTCTTTGCCTTTAGAAAACTATTCCCGCTGTGTTAAAATTAGTAATAAACTGAATCAGTAATTTGTTGAACATGGAGGAAAATAAAACTATGCAGTGAAATCGATAAAATGGCCCTAAAATCAGGATATAACAGGTTCACTGGCAGTACAGACATTGTTCTGGGCATGTGCGATTAACTCAATTCAAACAAGAATGTGCCCCCAAACCTCCCCACCTCCTAGAATTTTTTTCTGTCACAAACAAGGGGCAATTACTCAATATTGCCCATGTTGTACCTGCAGCCTCCTGCTCCTCATCTCCCTGGAAGGCCTTCACCTGCAGGAAACAGTCCCTGAGCACCTGAAACATACAGTGATACGCATAGAGCATATGGTAGGTACATACACATAGAGAATACAGTACAATACACATAAACATATTGTACATTATCCATAGAGAATACGGTACAAAACACATAGAGAATACGCAACAATACACCGAAAGAATGGGTACAATACACTTAGAGAATAGGGTACAGTACACATAGATAATATGGTACAATAAACAGAGAGAATGGGTACAAAACACTCAGAGAATAGGGTAAACTACACATAGAGAATATGGTACAATACACATAGAGAATATGGTATGTTACACATGGTATTCTATGTATCCCATTTCTTTTGCATATTTCTGTCTTTATTTCAAGAGTAAAGAAAAGAAAATGACTGGAAAATATAATGAAAGGCATCAAATGACAGGATGAACTAAACAAAATGATGTCATTATACTGTGAATGTTTGCTGTGCTGTTTTCAACAATAATGATATTTATCCAATGGGGTGTTAATGCCAGCATGAAGATGGAATCAATACTGATACACCTAGATTCACATTCAAACAGAGAATACTTTTGTTTAATACCTTACGATATGTTTAGCAATTTTCATGCAATTATAAATTCTAGGCACCAACCTCTAAGATTTTTAAACTTCATTAATTCTTTTGTTTTCATTTAAATCTTTTGTATAATTTCCAATCTACCATAAAAAGAAATAATTTGAACTGATACCTTTGTTAAACTTAAATTAAGGGTGATTACATCAACATAAGATGGACGCAACGTAATTTGGTATTGATACTCATTCTGACCAAACAGAATATGTAATAGAAAAGATTTTACTTTAAAATAGTGGGAAGAAAACAAAATTTTAACAAGAGCACCGCAGACCGGGTGCCAATGCTCGGCTGTGGGTGCAGTTTTGAAAAAAATAAATGTTTTTGACCTTTGACCTTGAAGGATGACCTTGACCTTTCACCACTCAAAATGTGCAGCTCCATGAGATACACATGCATGCCAAATATCAAGTTGCTATCTTCAATATTGCAAAAGTTATGGCCAATGTTAAAGTTTTAGGACTACGCGGAAAGCGGACCCGTGACGGCTATGACAATAACTCAGGTTTTCTTCTTAGTTTCAAGACACATAAGACTGGTAAAAATGTGCTTGCTGTCTTTAATTACAGACTTTTTATGTTAACTGAGCAGCATATTTTTTTTATTGGTCACACAACCCAAAGATGCTGTAGGTATTTTTTTTTAGTTAACTTGACACACAAAATGTAGTCTTGAATCGGATCCTTATCATGTTAAAGGGACATGTCGTTATGTCTGTCTATACATCATGTTGAGACATAACACTGCTGATGTAGACTCATATTGAAAAAAGATTTTCGTTTACGAGTAATCATCATTTGAAATTGATAAAATTATAAAGCGTTACAAAGGCAAAATGTTTAAATAATTGGGAGTGCTTCTGTTGTTTTCAATGTGTTTTTTTGACAATATGAGAAATGCCTTAATAAAGTATAAAGCGCTTTCTGTGTTGTAAAAGCCTGGATGACCAAGTGGTTAGGACGATAGATTTTTAATCCAAAGGTTAGTGATTCACGCCCAGGTATGATAAACCTTTTTCCATTCAAAAATTCTAATCTCGTTTTATTGGAGTTCTTTAGTTCCGATGTTTGCATTTATCAATTTAGAGAATTCAACGACAAGCTTAAAAAAATGCCAAAATGTGAACAATTCCCTTTAAGAATATCAACACTTGTCATATATTTAGTAACAAATTTTAGATTTTGAGTAATTTTAACAATACAAAGGAATTACATGCAAGTTAACAAATAGCTTTTTTTCCTTTGTCTATACAAAGAATTGCGTATGGCCGGTAAGAATACACATTTTGAGCAAATTTACACAATTACACAATTACCAAGCATACATGTTTATTTCTATCACCGAAAACAAAATTGTATTAGATTTCCCATCTCAATAACAATATCTTCTGTTGTTCCCTGCTCTTTTTTCAGCACCAACACCAAGGTATATTACTGGGTGTGAACACCAAGTTTAAAGTGAGATATCATGAACTGCCAGAAACCAAATGAAACTAACTACCTTATAAGCCTGGCTCTCTGAATGTGGCTGGGAAAGACATTGGATGAAGGTTGAGACATGTCAACTCAAAACAGTGAGAATAGTGGCTAAAAAGAGCAAGTCCAGTGTAAAATTTACACAAAGTTTGAACAAAAATGTACCTGACATTTTAGCTGGTTCACAGAAAAGTATACCCACAGGACAGACAGACAGATATTGTTGGTGAACACAATCAGTGCAGCAGGCGTTAATAATTATTATTATTTATTTTTTAATTAAGTGGGGCGGGGAGGAAATAGTTGTTAAAAGCGCAAAATGTACTACACACTTGTAGGATGAAATATGCAAAACAAAATTTTCTATATTGCAATACCTTTATAACAGAAGCCTACAGCCAGGTGATGCAATAGCCAACCAAATTTATTGGAAAACAAGTTCACTATGCAAACATGGAAAACAAGACCTGTCCCATTGACTAATCTACTGCTTTGATAATGCTATTAGTCACCCGACGTTATGGCCTAGAGGATAATTTTAAAGTTGAATAAATTGTATTGGTCATCATTATACAGATATATCTAAACTCAAACCTGAAAAGTTTTATAAATTCAAAAGAGGTGCTAAATTTGACTTCAAAATGGTCACAGTTTACAGCATTGCAGCCTTAATTCGTTAATGTAGGTGCCGTGATGGGATATACTTAGTGCTTCACAACAAAGTGACTCTATAGGTCTATAGCAGCTGCAAGTACCTCGAGTTCACTGGCTTTGTAGGCCAAGTCTTCTTGTATTCGACTGCTCTCCTCGGCTGACTGCTGTATCTGCTCAGTGAGATCCTTCACCCTTGATATGACAACAAATACATACGGAATATTACGCTAGTCAATTGTTCCAAGAGTTTGTATCAGTCGAGTGGCTTGTGAAATGAGGTATCACACGAGAGGCGGAGCCTCGAGTGTGATACGAAAAAGCACAAGCCACGAGACTGATACAAAAACTTGGAAAAATTGACTAGCGTAATATTCCTTTTATTATATACAACAACTAACGAAAACAGTTATCAATTGTATTTTTTTGCTTTAACAAAACTGACAAAACAATGATTAAAATGTGACGTCATTAAATGTGACGTCATTAAAATGTGAATTCATTAAATGGATCGAAGAAAGTAGTTCGGCTAGTATGGTAATACAGAATCGGAAAACAGCGAGTGGCATAATACGGATTTATTTCAACGATTGATACAACCTGTATTTTGTTAAAAGCATTAAACAGATATATAATAAAGGATAATACATGTACATGTGTGTAAAGTATTATCCCAGATAAGCCTGTGTAGTCTGCACAGGCTAATCAAGAATGACACTTTTTGCTTTTATGGTATATTTTGTCTTAAAGAAGTCTCTTCTTAGCAAAAATGCAGTCTAGGCGGGAAGTGTCATCCCCGATTAGCCTGTGCAGACTGCGCAGGCTAATCTGGGACAATACTTTAAGCACATCCATTTATCCCCATTTTCCCAGACCCAGGCTCATATATATTATACAGACTGGCATATGAACACATTGCCGAATCTGACAATCATCATCATCTTTACTATTCCAACACAGGCATAAACAATCACAAATACCACAAGTGCATAATGTGAGACAGTATTGTGTTTGCTGTTAATTTAATGGATTAGCATGATGAATCATACCAATGTTCATGACTGTACAGAATATACTAAACAGCTTCGCTAGAACACACATTTAACACCTTTTTGAGAGAATACTTCTAACAAACAGATTGCAGTAAAATTAAACTTACTTGTCTGCCCAATCAGCTGATTCATCTTCTAACTGAAAGCAAGAATATAATTGAAACTGAGGGATGCTCCATGATGATGGGCTGTGTCAATGTATGGGTAATGTATATCAATCTTTATCAGATTTAAATCATGAGTGTCTGAGATATCGTGCGGACAAAAAAGTGTGACTGAAAGACCCAAGGAAGGACGGACTAACATAGAGTAGGAATAAAACAGTTATCAACGCACAAAGATAGGACTATTTATAGGGGAGCAAAACTGTGATTATACCACAGAATAAGAAAACATGCCAGTATGAAAAATCCCTAAAAGATTTCTAAGGTTGAGTCATATGTAGTTTAACAATTCAAAACCAATTTAAGTTCAGTCCATAAATTACTACAAAATATTTGAATGACAAGCTTTTAATTATTTTCATAATGATACAACTTTAACAAATTGAAAACATTCTTCAAAAGATTGTATATTTTTTCATTCATTCAGTAGTTTTTACATTTTAATCAAACAAAAGTCAGTTTAATATCTTGGAATTTAAATCACAATGGGAGTTGATGCTTACAACCAAATCAGGGAGAGTGACTTGAACAAGTAAAAGTATCTGCACGTGACTTCGTACTTTACACACAGGGGGTATATAACAAAGACATAGTGGGTCTTATGCCATATGTTGCTTGGGTAAATCCAGACCAGCCTGCAAAATTGCGCAGTCTGTTCATATGTACCATGTCTGCTTAAGTCATGCAAAGTTTTCTGGTCTCATTAATTTATTTGACAGGGTAAACCTGAACAGACTGTGCAATCGAGCAGGCTGGTCTGGAGGTACATTAGCTGCATTTGGAATAAAACCCATTTTAGCATGACGCAGCTCATAAGCAACCCTTGTTTAAGCAAAATAAATACACATCAACAATTTTTAAATCTTAAGGAAAACACAAGGTCAAAAATATGTATATATTAGCATATCTTTTATAATATGTCACTTTTTTTTATATCATATACATGTATACATTGTATATTTTATATTAAATTAAAAAAAAAAAAAAGATCANAAAAGATCAATCTGGGTCAGAGAAAACAACAACAAAAAAACAACACTTGTGTAAGGTACCTGTTGTTTGCGTGTCTCCAGCTGATTCACCTGCTCTGTCAGACTCTCCAGTCTCGTGTGCGCGGATGTAAGCTCTTCCTTACGCTCATGGAGCTGGTGTACAGTCTGGCGAGACAAAAAAAAACAGGCTCAAAGATTCATGTTTTATTGGTTTAAACATATTTATTTTACCTTGATTGCATAATTAATCTTAGGCTTATTGAGATACAAAATTATATTACTCTGTGTCTTAAGAAAATGTGTTATAAACTGAGCACTCCCAGTGTGGGAATCAAATCCAGGACTACCTGATCGCTAAGCCCACACCATATCCAAAACGTGATACAACCTGTTAAAGATCCAAGTCCAGATTAGTGTGATTTTTACAATGAGCACAATTTTCTGTCCAATAAATGTGCTATTTAACTGTTGTGTACCTTTTTTTTTCAAAAAAGATCAAATAATTTTAAAACCTTAGCACTATTTCTCTTTCAATTTCGATTTTAACTTTAGGGCAAATTCCCTGATATTCCCTTAATTTTCTGAAAATCATGCAAATTTCCTTCTGGAAATTGGTTTTACATGTAGTCGCTCTTTTCCAGAGTCAGTGGCCAGCAAAATGCAAGCACCAACAAGCACAGATCTTGACACACAAAAATACCAGGTCAACTCCGAGCCCGTACCTTCTGTAGAGCCTTCTCAGCATCCGTTGCCCGATGCTCAAGGTCGCGTACGTCCGTCTCGTACGCGCTGACCTCCTCGCGTACCCGGGTCAACTCCTCCTCCTGGTCTGCAACTTCCTGTTTGTACTGCGTCACCTCCTGATGGAGGGCAGACACCTGCTTCCTCAGGGACTCGTTGTGCAGCTGAAACATACGGAGATAGTTTTTTTTTAACCTTTTTATTTTAGCTAGACAATACCGAAAGCCTAAGGCTAATTCAAACACTCTTTTGAGTCTGTTTTCTGGGTAGAACCAGTACTTGGTGTCTTTGATGGAGATCTCAAGAATGCTTCCACAGTGGGGATCAAACCCGTAACCTCCCTAAGTGGACACCATATCTACCACCCCACAGTGACATAAATTCCCTGTATGGAGGTATTGCAGGGGTGGGATTTTCTAAACACCAGTCTCTACGAAAACGTCCATCAGTAAAGTTAGGATGTAAAACTGGCAGGGGAAAGCTGATTCAGGATTTGCATTTTGTTGCATTACGAATTGGGTTTGTATTAAAATGGACGAACAAACTGACAGATGGACGGACGGAGGACAATAACTCAAAACTAAGACAGAGGAAGGTTCTTGAGCCTTCAATATTTATTTAGGTGAATTAAAAAGTTGTGCGTTTTCCACAAAAACATTCAATGTTAATATACACTAAATTTAACAGATGGTGTACAATGCCATTTGGCGTGCATCATCCTCTTATCCATATATATACTTATATCAAGTTTCAATGAAATCCGTCAAAGCCATTTGGCGTGCATCATCCTCTTATCCATATATATACTTATATCAAGTTTCAATGAAATCCGTCAAAGCACTTCCAAGATATGGCTCCGGACACAAAAGTGCCGGACGGACGGACGGACGGACAGCCGGACGGACGGACAACGCCAAAACAATATCCCTCTGCCTCTGGTGGAGGATATATACTCATACCAAGTTTCAATGAAATCCGCCAAAGCACTTCCAAGATATGGCTCCGGACACAAAAGTGCCTATAGTAAAAAGCATTTTTTCAAGATATAAAGGGCCATAACTCCGTTATTAACAGATGGTGTACAATGCCATTTGGCGTGCATCATCGTCTTATC
>VMBQ01003463.1:48321-99627 GCA_007657795.1 Dreissena rostriformis
ATTGCACTATATATTCAGATAAAAGGACACATCTTGAGGGGCATTACTTTGGACAAAACAAGAATTGCACTATATGTACAGTTTATAGAAAATTTCAAAGGGCCATAACTCTGTGAAAAATTATCCGACCATAACCGGCTGATAATATGCACATCTCCTGTTGGTAGTGAAGCTTCCCATAAAGTTTCATTGAATTCCCGTAATAAGTTGCTGAGAAATAGCTTGGACAAGAATTGCACTATATGTACAATGGAAAATTTCAAAGGGCCATAACTATGTTAAAAATCATCCGACCAGAACCGGCTGATAATATGCACATCTCCTGTTGGTAGTGAAGCTTCCTATAAAGTTTCATTGAATTCCCGTAATAAGTTGCCGAGAAATAGCCCGGACAAGAATTGCACGATATGTACAATGGAAAATTTCAAAGGGCCATAACTCTGTGAAAAATCATCCGACCGGAACTGGCTGATAATATGCACATCTCCTGTTGGTAGTGAAGCTTCCTATAAAGTTTCATTGAATTCCTGTAATAAGTTGCCGAGAAATAGCCAGGACAATAATTGCACTATATGTACAATGGAAAATTTCAAAGGGCCATAACTCTGTGAAAAATCATCCGACCAGAACTGGCTGATAATTTGCACATCTCCTCTTGGTAGTGAAGCTTCCCATAAAGTTTCATTGAATTCCGGTCATTAGTTGCTGAGAAATAGCCGGGACAAGAATTGCACTATATGTATAGTTAATGGAAAATTTCAAAGGGCCATAACTCTGTATAAAAACATCCGACCAGAACCCGCTGATAATATGCACATCTCCTTTTGGTAGTGAAGCTTCCCATAAAGTTTCATTGAATTCCAGTCATCAGTTGCTGAGAGATAGCCAGGACAAAAATAATTGCATTATATGTACAGTTAATGGAAAATTTCAAAGGGCAATAACTCTGTGAAAAATCATCGGACCACAACCCGCTGATAATATGCACATCTCCTCTTGGTAGTGAAGCTTCCCATAAAGTTTCATTGAATTCCGGTCATGAGTTGCTGAGAAATAGCCCGGACAAAAATCCGGACGGACACACGCACACACACTCACAGAGACACGGACAGACGAAGCTGCGACTATATGCTCCCCCCAAAAAATTTGGGGGGAGCATAAAAACATTGCACTATTTCACTTTCAATTTTCATTCAAACTTAAGGCTAAAATTCCCTGATATTCCTTTAGTTTTCAGAAGATCATGCAAATTCCCTGCTGGAAATTGGTTTTACATGTACCCCCCGTTTTCCTGAGTCAGTGGCTTACAAAAAGGCAAACACCAACAAGCACAAATCTTGACACAAAAATACCAGGTCAACCCCGAGCCCGTACCTTCTGTAGCGCCTTCTCTGCGTCTGTTGCCCGCTGCTCGAGGTCCCGTACATCGGTCTCGTAAGCGCTGACCTCCTCTCGTACCTGGGTCAACTCCTCCTCCTGGTCTGCCACTTCCTGTTTGTACTGCGTCACCTCCTGGTGGAGGGCAGACACCTGCTTCCTCAGGGACTCGTTGTGCAGCTGAAACATACAGAGATTGTCTTTTTTTAACCTTTTTATTATAGCTTGAATACATTGAGGCATAAGGCTTATTGAAGTTATATTGAGTTCGTTTCCTTGGTAGAACCAAATATGGAGGCTGTTTTACCATGTCAACTTTTTGACTTGTTGAAAATCTTGACAAGGGAATTAACATCATCAGTAACAAAGTTGAAGATAAGTTACACGTCTTTAAGTAAAGTTACCATAGGGTTTTAAAGATCTAGTGTTACAAACCAATCTAAACCATTTAGCCTTAGCTCTACTTTTTGGACAAAACAACCAGTTAATCATTTACAAAGTACACTGACAAGCCAAAGATGTGTTAGAACACTGACTGAGCTCACATCTCAATTTAATGACCGAAACACATGCTATCGAAATGGAATAATATACAAATGTAAAATCATTTGTACATCTACCTTCACAGTGCCGACTTCTGTTTCAGCAGTTCCAGAGCTTGCCTGCGTTGTTGTTACCTCCATTTGCAACTCTTCAATCTACAAATGCATCATAAAACATGCTCAATAGATGCCAATGACGAACTGGAGCATTCTATGTTAAAGGAGTGGCGATGAGTCCCAAACAATGTTAAAATGTGGGATTGGAAGAAAAAATTTGGTTGTAAGTATGAAAATTTAACAAAGGAAAATTACTCAAGAATTATGATTTACAGAGTAACTTTTCTTGTTCACTGCACTTACTCTCAATGTGATCTATCCATCTTGAAGTTTAAAGGTTATCAGAAAACACTTTTGAGGTTATGAAAAAAAGATTGTGTACAAAATAAGGATGTTGCCACCGCTACAAAAAATGGCAATGACTCCAGAATAATAAACTGCAGTTAAAGTACTTAAACCCTACATTTCTTCTTAGTATGAAATATCTATGTATTAGGTTTCAAGTTAATGGTTCTAATAGTTATAGAGTAATGCTTCAGGCCAAAACAAAGTGTGAACAAGGCTTGTCACCATAGGATGACATATGCCCCCCTTTTCCACATTTTTCGAAACCTAAACGCAAACTTTAAAGTTTAAGAGTGACGGAATTTCAGACGGACAGACGGACGGACGGAGGGACAGTGCGATCACTATATGCCCACCTTTGGGGGCATAAAAATGACCAAAGGGAAATAACTTTACAACCATGAAGTGTAGAGTAACAGAGAAAAACATGAGCACTATGGACCGACCGACTAAAATGACTACTTAATGCACTGTACCTTGCTGCACTTACCTCAAATGATCTACATATTAAACATTGGCCTAGGCTTAAGGATCACCAAATCTATGTTTATAAAAATTAAAGAATACATAGCTTCATATACAGACACATTAATTATCAAAAATTCTGAACAATAAGTCTTCATTAAACCCCATTTCTAAGTTCTGGTTTAAATTGTCACATTTATCCAGATAATTTGCATAAAACAAATTGTTACTATGACTTACCTTTTTTACTTTGATTTGCAGGTCATCTTCTAGATTCTCTTTCTCCTTTGTAGAAATGAATAATTTCTCCTCCAGGGCACGGATAATCACTACAGCAAAATGGACACATTGAAAAAATTAACTTTTTCTAAGATATTAAGATATAAAAATTAATGTAAAATAAAATATCAAAGGATTGCAAATAACTGTTTACATTAACTAGTTATTTATTCAGATAAAAAACTCTTTATATTTCCAGATATTGCTAACATTACAGTTTTGCAATGATGCAGCTTTCATAAGGTATTAACCATTTCCCCTTTACGGACAGCCCCTACATAGAGGCTTAAAAACCATCCTTAAACAGCGGAGGGTTAATTCCAAAATTGCACAATCTTTGAGAATGATACAAAGGTTGGAGTTATCAAGGTTTAAAGTTATAGATGCTCGAGTTTCAGGTGGTCAAATCGTATTAAAGTATTAATGATTTGCTGGGACTTGGAGATTTTTCATATACAAATTACAATGTATTCCATAGTTATTCCAACAATTGATGATCAAATTAAAAAAGTTATACTATAAAGAAAGGTTTTGAAATTAACATACCTACTGGATCCTTCTTCCCTGATTTCTTCTTATCACCCTGCATTTTCAAACATATTATTTTTCATTTTTCAAATACTAAACTTTCTTTAAAAAGCAACAATATAATTAACAATAATTGCAACAAGAATCTATATTTTAATTATCCTTGTTGTTGCACAATCTTCAACATTTTAAAAATTTGATGCTATATTTAAAGAATATTTATGACACATAATACTAATAGCCAGAGTTCCAATAACCTTGCACAGGCAGCTAAGGCAAGTAGCCAGCCCCAGGACAGCTGTTGACACTAGAGACACCAGCATGGTCAGGGTAGGGGACATCCCCAGGGGCTCCTGCTCCAACACGCCCTGGACACTGCCTGGCATCTGACAACATGCACAAACACATCCATGAATACACGACAACGTTGTGAAATATAATAAGGTGAGACATGTAGATAAACTGCGTAAATAAACCTTAAGATGAGTTTAAACTTTGTTAAACATTATATATCACTGTTTGTACTCCTTTAATTTAACGTTTCGGAATTATGCCTTTATCAAAACAATGAAAAAATTATGTAAACTACATTTTTACGTCTTTTGACAGTCCATTTTAAATAACAAAGTTAATGTTTTTAAACGTCAAATGACGTTGTACATGATGACGTCATAAATAATGTATATAAAGTGGCGCCAAAAATCATAAAAATTCGCCAAACATTAAATGACCTTAAATACTTACATATAACATGTCTCAATCTTACATGTATACCAAATGTGTGCGTTATATACTAAATAAATTTACATTTTACAATAAAACACTTAATCATAATATATTTTTATAATTTCCCTGGACTTTTTATCATTAAATAGGATAAACTTATTAAATGAATTAAATGATATCAATTTATATGTATTATTCAATATTCCTTAGGATAATTCAACTGAGCTTAAACATTATATATGTAAGCTTGAAATGTTAAAAATTATTTATTTAATTATTCAACAAATTCATGGACCATTTACAAAAAAGATTCATTAAATTTAAGGTATCAAACCAATTCAATAACCGTTGACAATCACTTGAATAAGTATAACTTTTGTTTCATAATCACGTGTAATTTCAAGTGAGATCCATTTTAATGTTTGCCAAGTGTATGATTTACATACCATGTCTATCAGTGTCTTCATTAATGGATCCAGTGCTTTGAGAATATCCATAGAAGACCTCTTAGTTTCCTCCTCGTCTAGGTTCGGATCCGGTACCTTCCTCCCAAACACATGATCAGCACCATACAGGTCCTCAAGAGGCGGGGACACACTTCCCAGGACCTTCCCTTGGGGCGGGGTATCGGTGGGAGGAGCTCTCTCATAAAAATCCTCTGGTGTGGGCTGAGTTGTAATATCACTGAATGTCTTTTCATTGTTATTTTCATCTATGTTTGGTCTGGCTTCATGCTTAGGAGTTTCTTTTATATGACCATGACTGTGACCATGATCATTGTTTCCATGACTATGACCATGACCATTGTTTCCATGACTGTGGCCATGACCATTGTTTCCATGACTGTGACCATGACCATTGTTTCCATGACTGTGACCATGAGCCTCAACAGTTTGGTCTAGTTTTGGTTTGATTTCATGTTCATGAGAGTCTCCTGTATGCGCATGATTGTGACTGTGATGGTCTTCTGTTTCATCAGTTGGTTTTGGGTCAGCTTCTGCACTTGCTTCAGCAGCATCTGTGGCACCTGATGACAAAGGTTTCCTTGATAAAAATGCCTCAGTCGTGTAGGCATCCAGGTTCTGGGAAGGCTGGACTTGTTCCTGAACATTGTTGCTGCGCACAGTTTCATTGAACTTGTTCAGGCTGGTCTCCAGTAAATTGTGGATTGCCTTAAGAGAAGCAGAATGTGGATTGTTGCTTGACTGCTTTACATGGTCAAATGAGGTTTCCAATGGTGGTTCAGAGAACTGTGAGGCAAATGATGATGATGAAGCTGCAACAAAGGCAGTTGATGTTGATGACTGAATATTTTCATTGGGAACTTCTGTAGTAGGAGATTTTGCTTGAGACAGACCAATATCTTGTGTCGCCTTGATATCCAAATTTTCAATTGACTGGGTTGTGGTTTTTAATCCCGCTGAATCAATTGTTATGTCTGATTTAGCTGCACCGTTTGCCGGATGAACATGAGTTGGGTTTATGACATCCGCAGGTATCTGGGTAGAATCAACCTTTTCAAAGACCTCAGTATTAGAAGTTGCAAGTGTTTCTTCAACAGTTGTGAACATTGTACCATCAATATTATAAGTGTTGGTGTAAAGCCTGGTAGAATCACCCTCTATGGACGTTTTAGTTGTTTCTTCATCAGGAAAAAAAGTTCCATCAACAATTGTTCCTTTATTTGTAGCTGAAGAAACAGCTTGTACTGCTGGTATTTGGGTACTTGTAGATGGCACGATAGATGCTTGAACACTGCTTGAACCTTCTTCACTCTTTGCAGCACCATGAAGTTTTGCAGATTCATGAACCTTTCCAATTTTTTCTATCTCCATTTGACTGACGATCATCTTTTTAATATCATCTACTCCTGATTTGTTAATGTCAACCTCTTCATCATCAATTTCACCCTTATCATTTATAAATTTTAAAGCATCTGTATCAGGCTTTCCATTTACATCAGCTTTCCCCTTTTCATCTAAATTGTCCTCAATTTTCTCTTGGTTGTCATTCAATTCCTTTCCTACTTTGGCTGAAACATCTTCCTTTACACCATCAACATTAACTTCACTTGAGAGATTTACTGATACCTTTTCTCTTGTTTCCTTCACACTTTCTTGTTTATCAGTGTCAGCATTATTGTCTTTTAACGTTTCATCTTTCTTTTCCAATGGCAGGTTGACATCTGTCTTCTCCTTGTTAGCTGCTTTTACAGCATCTTCCTTAGAAGAAGAGGATCCAAACACAGCTAGAATAAAAGAAAGAAGAAATAGTATTGACTCTTTTCTAGTAGGTGTATGATAATATTATCAAAATTCAACAGAAATACAGCTAAATTAAAAAAATGTCACATTTGTTAGTTTGGTGAAGCTTTTAAATTACAACTGTACAAGTTTGAGAAAGAAAATGTTAAATTTCACATTTTGTTCATAAGCAAACAATAACTGTAAAGTGCCCAATGCAAATTTATAGGTTAATACACTTGGCCTGCATTTTATGTTGACAAACATTTCAAGAGAGTTTGGTGTAGATTTAATGAAAACTGCCCAAGTTAAGGAGCGCAAAGTCGCCCGCATAGGTGTTCCCATAGTAGTGAAGTCAAGAGACAGGCGTATAATAAAAACTTGTGACAACAGAATCCACCACTGCCCCAGTGTACTAGCTAGAAAGCCCCAATAGGCATTATAGAGAACAGTATTATAAGAAAAATCTAAACCACTCAAAAAGGGACTGTTTACTCTATGCAAATATTATTTTGGGTACACCAACACTCAAGTTACTTGAAATAAGCAACCTAAAACATAAACACAAGCACATAATATACTGTTGAAAATTTTACAATCAACGGAAATAGTTTGAACTTTGTAATATTAAAACTGTATTTAAACCAACCTAATGCATGTTATAGAGAAAACCAGGTATGATATACCGGTACTCATATATTAGGGAATTCCTAGAAAATGTTATTACATGTACTATTAAAAGCTTATTTATGGTACATCAAGCACTTTTATAAGTAACAAAAAGTTATATTTTTGTAAAATTCTTCTTTAAATTTTGTGTTGTTATTTAAAAAAAAAAGGAAGTGTTTGTCATAAGGCTTAAAATTATCATGTATTAATATTAATCAAAATGGCATTACACATATGCAACGTAAATCACATTGTGATGCTATGATACATAAGAAATTAGCATTGTGATGCTATGATACATAAGAAATTAGCATTGTGATGCTATGATACAGTGTTGATATAACCTTTAAATAAAACTGTAAAAATCTGATATATCTATCAAACTACATAGATGAAGAGGGCATAAAAATAATGGTGTAATGAGGTACAATAGAAGCAACAATAAACCCAATATGTGAAAAAAAACTACAAAGAGAAGTATTGCAGCATAAAATCTGATGCTGTTATTACATTTCACTGTTACTGTAAAGCTTAAGACTATAATTTAGTATTAAGTTGAGCAAATTCAGAGGCAATTATTTTAACCCTCACATATTACTTATAACAAGAGATGTGTTTGTCAGAAACACAATGCCCCCTAATGCGCCGCTTTTTTTTAACCTTTGACCTTGAAGGATGACCTTGACCTTTCACCACTCAAAATGTGCAGCTCCATGAGATACACATGCATGCAAAATATGAAGTTGCTATCTTCAATATTGCAAAAGTTACGACAAACTTTAATATTGGTTAAAGTTTTGGACAGACAGACAGACAGACAGACAGACAGACAGACAGACAGACAGACAGACAGACAGACAGACAGACAGACAGACAGACAGNTTGTTGTGAATGAATTACATACCATGTCAATCAGTGTCTTCATCAATGGATCCAATGCTTTGAGAACATCCATAGAAGACCTCTTAGTTTCCTCCTCATCTAGGTTCGGATCCGGTACCTTCCTCCCGAACACATGATCAGCACGGTACAGATCCTCAAGAGGTGGGGACTCACTTCCCGGGACCTTCCCTTGGGGTGGGGTATCAGTGGGAGGAGCTCTCTCATAAAAATCGTCGGGTGCAGGCTGAGTTGTTATATCCATGAATGTCTTTTCATTGTTATTTTCATCTAGTTTTGGTCTGGTTTCATCATTACGAGTGTCTTTTATATTTCCATGACTGTGACCATGATCATTCTTTCCATGACTGTGACCATGATCATTGTTTCCATGACTATGACCATGACCATTGTTCCCATGACTGTGACCATGACCATTCTGTCCATGACTATGACCATGATCATTCTTTCCGTGACTGTGACCATGACCATCGTTTCCATGACTATGACCATGACCTTTCTGTCCATGACTGTGGCCATGACCATTGTTTCCATGACTATGACCATGACCTTTCTGTCCATGACTGTGGCCATGACCATTCTGTCCATGACTGTGACCCTGGGTCTCTACAGTTTGGTCTAGTTTTGGTTTGATTTCATGCTCATGAGAGTCTCCTGTATGCGCATGATTGTGACTGTGAGGGTCTTCTGTTTCATCAGTTGGTTTTGGGTCAGCTTCTGCACTTGCTTCAGCAGCATCGGTGGCACCTGATGACAAAGGTTTCCTTGATAAAAATGCCTCAGTCGTGTAGGCATCCAGGTTCTGGGAAGGCTGGACTTGTTCCTGAACGTTGTTGCTGCGCAAAGTTTCATTGAACTTGTTCAGGCTGGTTTCCAGTAAATTGTGGATTGCATCAAGAGAAGGGGAATGTGGATTGTTGCTTGACTGCTTTACATGGTCAAATGAGGTTTCCAATGGTGTTTCAGAGAACTGTGAGGCAAATGATGAGGATGATGATGCAACAAAGGCAGTTGATGTTGATGACTGAATATTTTCATGGGAAACTTCTATGGTAGGAGGTTTTGCTTGAGACAGACCAATATCTTGTGTCGCCTTGATATCCAAATTTTCAATTGACTGGGTTGTGGTTTTAAATCCCGCTGAATCACTTGTTATGACTGATTTAGCTGCACCGTTTGCCTGATGAACATGAGTTGGGTTTATGACATCTGCAGGTATCTGGGTACCATCAACCTTTTCAAAGACCTCAGTATTAGACGTTGCAAGTGTTTCTTCAACAGTTGTGAACATTGTGCCATCAATAGTATAAGTGTTGGTGTAAAGACTGGTAGAATCACCCACTATGGATGTTTGAGTTATTCCTTCACCGCCTAAATATTCATCAGGAAAGAAAGTTCCATCAACAATTGTTCCTTTATTTGTAGCTGAAGAAACAGCTTGTACTGCTGGCATTTGGGTACTGGTAGATGACACAATGGATGCTTGAACACTGCTTGAACCTTCTTCACTCTTTGCAGCAACCTTTAGGTTTGCAGTTTCATCCACATTTTCTATTTTCCCTATCTCCATTTCACTGACAATCTTCTTTTTAATGTCATCTATTTCTGATATTTTAACTTCAACCTCTTCATCGTCAATTTCACCCTTGTCATTAATAAACTTTAAAGTATCTGTATCAGGCTTTTTATTTAAATCAGCTTTCCCCTTTTCATCCAAATTGTCCTCAATTTTCTTTTCGATGTCCTTCAATTCTTCAACTACTTTGGCTGCAACATCTTCCTTTACACCATCAACATTAACTTCACTTGGGAGATTTACCTTTTCTTTTGTTTCCTTCACACTTTCTTGTTTATTAGTGTCAGCATTATTGTCATTAAACGTATCATCTTTCTTTTCCAATGGAAGGTCAATAACTTTCTTCTCATTGTCGGCTGCTTTTGCAGTATCTTCCTTAGAAGAGGATCCAAACACAGCTAGAATAAAAGAATGAAAAAAAAAATGTTGACTCTTTTCTAAAAGGTGTATGATAAAATTATCAAAATTTAACATAAATATCGCCAAAAATGTCACATTCGTTCTTTAACATATAATTAAATGCAAATTTAACAAGGTCATGGGCAGAAATATACAACGTAATATGTCATAAAACATGGTTATTAAACTTGGTCTCCATTTTATTTCAACAAAAAATTGCAGAAAGTTTGGTGAAGATTAAATTAAAACTGTACAAGTTGGAGAACGAAAATGTTAAATTGTACATTTTGTTCATAAACAATGGGCAATAACTGTGAAGTGCCCAATGCAAATTTATAGGTTAATACACTTGGCCTTTTCATGTTGACAAACATTTCAAGAGAGTTTGGTGTAGATATAATAACTGCACAAGTAAAGGAGTGCAAAGTGGCCTGCCCATCCGCCAAGGTGTTCCCATAGTAGATCCAGTCAAGAGACGGACGTATAATAAAACCCTGTGACAACAGAATCCACCACTGCCCCAGTGTACTATCTAGAAAGCCCCAAAAGGCATTATTGAGAAAAGTATTATAAGAAAAATATAAACCACTCAAAAAGGGTCTGTTTACTCTATGCAAATATTATTTTGGGTACACCAACACTCAAGTTACTTGAAATAAGCAACTTAAAACATAAACACAAGCACATAAAACACTTTTGAACATTTTACAATCAACAGAAATAGTTTGAACTTTGTAATATTAAAACTGTACTTAAACCAACCTAATGCATGTTATAGAGAAAACCAGGTATGACATATCGGTACATGCACTCATATTAGGGAATTCCTAGAAATTGTTATAACTATTAAAAGCTTATTTATGGTACATCAAGCACTTTTATAAGTAACTAAAAGTTACATTATTGTAAAATTCTTCTTTAAATTTTGTGTTTTTATTAAAAAAAATAAATTAAGTGCTTGTCATTAGGCTTAAAATTATCATGTATTAATATTAATCAAAATGCCATTACACATATGCAACGTAAATCACATTGTGATGCTATGATACATAAGAAATTAGCATTGTGACACTAGATACAGTGTTGATACAACCTTTACATAAAACTGTAAAAATCTGATATATCTATCAAACTACATAGATGAAGAGGGCATACAAATAATGGTGTAATGAGGTACAATAGAAGCAACAATAAACCCAATATGTGAAATACAACTACAAAGAGAACTATTGCAGCATAAAATCTGATGCTGTTATTACATTTCACTGTTACTGTAAAGCTTAAGACTATAATTTGGTATTAAGTTGAGCAAATTCAGAGGCAATTATTTTAACCCTCACATATTAAATATAACAAGAGATGTGTTTGTCAGAAACACAATGCCCCCTAATGCACAGCTTTTTTTACCTTTGACCTTTCACCACTCAAAATGTGCAGCTCCATGAGATACACATGCATGCCAAATATGAAGTTGTTATCTTCAATATTGCACAAGTTATGACAAAACTTTAATATTGGTTAAAGTTTTGGACAGACAGACAGACAGACAGACAGACAGACAGACAGACAGACAGACAGACAGACAGGCAAAAACAATATACCCCCTTTTTTTTAAAAGGGGGCATAAAAACCTAAACTGACTGAATTTGATTTTTTTTCTGTATACTTATTATTGATAAAAACATATTAATTAGCATGGTTTATATGAAGAAATACAAACATACATTTAAGCAATAATTATCATTACAGTTATAAATAAATATTATACTTGCATATAGATTTTTCTAACTACAAATAGAACATCATTAAAAATGTTTGAATTATTAATGTGCCATTAATGATTTACACACAGAAAATCTGAAAGTGAAGCCAAAACAATATGCCCAGCTAGTATAGAAAAACCTCTAAATAGATGCCGTCTAAAGGAAGTTTGCAGTCTAAAGGATGTTAATCTATTAGTAGAAACTCCAGAGGGGTTGAAGCAGCACACACATTGTTAGTGTTAAAATGTCTAATCGAGCCACACTGTGATACAACAAACCTTCCTGCAATTCATCAACATCATCTTTGAGAACTTCATTGGCTTTCTTGCCTTCTGTTGCGTCTGAATTTTTGGATAATGCATCAGGAGGATCATGGTTAGTTTTGCCTGTTGCCTGTTTTGGTTCACTGTATGGTGTCTCTGGAACTTCTTGAGTATCTTCAATAATGACCTTGACTTCTGATTCTTTTGATTCCCTTGATTCTGTATTTAACAATACTGGAGAATCTTCAATAGACCTGTTGCTATTACTAAGCTCAGCATGTATCTGAGATTTTTGTTCATGAGCAAAGATTGAATTATCATTAATTATTCCAGTGTTGTCCTTGGTTATTTGTTTATCAGTTCCATTGGTTTGGTTAATAACTTGCACATTTTGATCTTTGGAGAGTATAGCAGGTACTATATAAGATTCATCCCCTGCATTGGTTTCTCTATGAATATCGTCATTACCAATCTTTCTTGCTGTCAAGGTATCTGTGCTTTCAGGTTTGTCCACCATATCATTTGATGTTTTGTCTTGATGTTTAGAATCTGAAATGTCTTTTATCTTCGCATTATGAAGTTCTTCCTGTGTTATTTCTTCTCTCAAAATGTCATGGAGTAAATTTCCACCATGTAATATTTTATGGTAAGTAAGTGATTCTTTGAGGATAGAAGGCATTTTGTCTTTTGAAATAATATGCTCAATATCACTCTTTATTTGATCAGTGAATTCAGAGGTGATAACAGTTTTAGAAGGAGTTGATAATATCGAATTGATGGAGCTTTCTAAGGATGGCATAGGATCAATTTGTAACTGAGAGCTTAATATGTCATTATTGATTTCAAAACTTTCCGTCTGACTAAGAGTTAAAGATGGCGTGGGATCAATTTGTGACTGAGAGATTATATCTTTGTTTGCTTCAAATCTTTCTGCCTGACTTAATGATGAATGAAACACAGAAGGAATTAAAGTTTCTTCAGCATGATAAGTTTTGTCCAGCGAGCTGAAAAGGCTTTCACCTAAAGTGCTTTCAGATTCCACAGAAAATTTATGTTCATGGTAATGTTTGTTGTGATCAGTATCATCAACTACATGACCGTCAGTTTTAAAATTTTGGGTTTGCTTGTAATCATTTGAAATTTCTGATACAGCATCTGTTTCCAAAGCTGCAGGTGAAACTGCACTGCTTACAGAAATACTTGCATGCACATCATTCTTGTTAGTATCATGACTGTTGCTTGTGACATGTGAGACTGTGATTTGAGTAGGAGGAGTGTCTATTAGTGACTGTGAGTTATTTACGAAGGGTGACACAATTTCAGATGTTTGGGCTGAAGCATGCACTGTGGTTGCTACCAT
Organism: Dreissena rostriformis; assembly: GCA_007657795.1. Lineage (NCBI taxonomy): Eukaryota > Metazoa > Mollusca > Bivalvia > Myida > Dreissenidae > Dreissena > Dreissena rostriformis. The sequence goes on from VMBQ01003463.1 coordinate 61,814, forward strand.
GTCTACATGTTGAGTAGGTGATAACACAGGGTGATCATGAAGCATGCTTACTACATTAAGAGACTCACCATCAACGCTTTTAGTTTCTGTTGTTTGATCATCTTCAGAATTGGTACCATATTGTAAACCATCTGTTTGAAATGGTTTAGAGTCATTGTGGGGTGATGCATTTTCAACACTCACTGCATTAGAGCTGATGACATCAGAAGAAGCCATGTCTTTGACTTTAACATGGTCTGAGACTGCTTCAACACCTCCTTTAGGATGCATGTCTTCAGCACCATCAACTGCTTGAACATCAGCAGAAACGTCATCATTTATTTTACTGTTGGCTCTGTTAAGCTGAGTCTCATTGGATGTTTTAGCTATGTCCATTCTATCATCCTTGTTTTCTTGAACATTGTTTGTTTTTCTATGGGAGTTACTGTCATTTAATAAAACATGTTTTCCATCGCCTTCCTGCATGTGTTCTTTTCTTAATACTGCAAGATTATCTCCTTTCTTTTCAGTATCAAGATTTTCAGTGTCAGCACTTTTACCAGGATCACCATCAGCAATACTTTTTTCTTTGTCAGAAATATTATTTTCTTCATTAAGCAATGTCTGCACCGTCTTAGGGGCATCCTGATCTTTTAAGTTAATTTTAATGTCCTCATGTTCACTGTTTGGTATTATATCCTCACTTACTTTATCTAATCTATCAGCACTTGACTTGTCAGTATTAGATGTATCTGCGTTCAACCCATCACCTTCTTTATAAGTAATATTACCATGCATATCTTTACTAGGTTCATCCTTAATATGTGTTTCATCTTTTATTTTTTCAGCATTGTCTTCCGTAATATCTAAATCCGCATCTGACTTTTTAAACCCCGAACCACTAGTATCACCCACATTGTTACCACCAGCAACAATATCAGGTTTGCCCACATGTTCCGATGGTTTATTGCCCACAGTTTCAGAAAGACTATTGTCAATGCTGCTGCTACTCATTTGGTTATCTTTGTTAGCAACAGCAACAGTGTTAGAGTTCTTACCTTCTGTATCCGCTGCAATATTTACAAATACAACATAGATGAAAAAATTGAATGAGAGATATTGTTATAGTATAGCATTGAACTCTTAAAAATCATAGAAAGGTAACTAATTTGTTTTATAAATCAACATATCATGGATATGGGGAAAAAAAGCAGTTATTTCTTAATTAAATATTAATAACTGACTCTTTCTCAATTATATACCGGTATGCCTTAAAAAAAAAACATTATTGAGTAAAGCTACACAATTGATTGTAAGTAAGGATTGTTCCTTAATTGAAACATTATTTGCTGAACATATAACTTTTATTGTCGTGAAAAACAATCCGTATTACATACAAAACCCAAACTAAACCACCACCTTACAATAAAATATACCAAGAGCACCACAGAGCTGGTGCCAACGCTCAGGTGTGGGTGCAGTTTTGAAAAAAAATAAAAATAAAAAATGACCTTTGACCTTGAAGGATGACCTTGACATTGACCTTTCACCACTCAAAATGTGCAGCTCCATGAGATACACATGCATGCCAAATATATATATATATATATATATATCAAATTGCTATCTTCAATATTGCAAACGTTATGGCCAATGTTAAAGTTTTGGGACGATGCGGAAGGCGGACGCGGACGGCGGAAGGACAAGCTGGCTATAACAATACCTCGGGTTTTCTTCAAAAACAGCCGAGCTAAAAATTAAGTAAGTAAGAAGCTTACAGTTAATTGTTCAAATCAAAATCCTAGATCAAAACATATCACATGCCTAACTCAGATTTGACATCAGATGTCAGTAGGATTTCAATTATCGGCAAAATTAAAAGTTGTGCAAAATATTTAATTTACCAAAAATGATAAATCCTGCTGATTTGGAGAATTGTGCTCAGAGTTTTTACAAAGAAAAGGCCTTCATCAAACAATGTTTGGTAAATGTTGAAAAAAGCTCCACAGGAAGTACAAACAGAGGATGAGTATCAGTTTATGAGCAAAATACACACTAGTGTAGAAGTGCAAAACTTACTAACAACTACATTTTCATTTGCAAAATTGGACTTATTCAGTGTAAACTACAAGACATTAAATTATGCAAATAATTAATTGTTAATGTTAGTAAAAAGGAGAACTTACCACTAAACATGTTACCAAAGAAGGAACCCCCAGTTCCGTCAGCCTTATCATCTTTGACTTCTTTCTTCTCCTCTTCTTTCTTTCCATCAGATTTTACATTACCATCTTGAACAGAAGTTTCAACTTTGACATCTGATTTCTCATGTTCTTTTTTGCTCGCTTCTATATCAGTTTCCTCAACATCATCTGGCAGTTCAGTTTCATCTCCCTCATCAGCATGTGGTACCTTTTCTTCTACTTCTGTTCTCACTTCATCACCTGCAACTCTTTTTTCAGGCTCAAAGTTTTTGTTGACATTCTTGTTATCACTTCCAACAGCATCTACGCCTTGTTTTTCATCTTCCTTGGTTGTTTCCAACACCTTTTCAGCTTTTTCAGCTTCAAAACCCACTTTTTGTTCATTGATATTTTCTGATAACGGTACAAGCTTGTCTTCACTTTTAACTGCATCTGGCTGTTGTGGAAGTTTATGCATTTCATCTGAACCTGAAATAGAATTTAAATGTATACACTGAAAAAAAGACATGGTCAATGGAAAAGGTAATAAGACATTAGAATCAAAAGGATCATCTTCCCATTCATTTCAATAATTAATGGAATAACGGTATCAAACAGCAGAAATTTAGTACTGCATTGTATTAAAATATAAAAAATAAAGTTGGTTGATGTTATTAAATATTTCTTCTAAGGTTCGCATAATCAAATTTTGCTGTTTTATTTCAACACAGATGTAAGCACCGTACGACGTATACATCAAACCAAGCAGGACTCTTCTTGAATTATAGGATGGAACTAACAGAGAAATTATGTTAACAATTGTACTGACGATGGTTATTTCATACTTTGTTGGATTTATTCTGTTAATTAAAAGTATGTTTTTTATATTCTAATGTAAGTACATTGATAAACATTAATGCTTTTAAATGTAACATATTTTGTACCCTGTTTTCCTGACAACCCCTTTGTGTCATCTTGAATTTCAGTCTCATCTTCATTTGTTTCATTACCATCTTCTTCATCTATTTCAGTTTCATCTTCAATTTTGGCCTGTTTTTCTGTATAAGAAAACAAGTCATTTGTTGAATTTGTGTGTGTTTTATTTAAATATGTTTTAAACAACAATTAAATAAGCATATTGGCCCCGCCTCTATGAAGGAGGACATAATCAATAAAACTATGACTTCAAAAAGTGAAAAAATAGCATGTTAAATGTTTAAAAGTAATTAGGTAAACGCCTTAATAATAAAGTCCGATAGAATGTTTATAAATAATAAAAGTACAGAATATCATATAACAGCATAACACAATTATTATTTTTAGGGGAAATGGCTGGAATCTGAAGTAAAAGGCATAGTTGTATACCTTCCATCAAATGATCTTTCCAGCCTTTTACAAGTTTACAAATCTTAAAAGGCCCATGCTGACCTGACCCGAGTAAAAATCAGAATTAAATACATAGCTGACAAACAAAATGTACAAAATAAGACTTAAACTAAATTTAATCATCAATAATGGATATTTTTATTTACCAGGTAAATCCTCTCTGTCAGGGACTTTTTCATTTGGTAAATCAGTTTCATCAGCAAGCTTGTCTTCAGCTATTTCTGCCTCATCAGCACTTGGCTTAGCATGTGCTTCTTTTTTGCCATCTTCAGAATTCATTCTGGAGTCTTTTCCTTTCTAAGTAAAAGAGGCAATGCTTCTAACGTTAGAATTGAACACATACTAACGAACAACTTGTTCTAACAAACACAATGACCATGATGTGTAAAAAAGTATATAATATGGCATACAATTCAAAACAAAAAATGTGTACGAGCTGCACAAATGCCTCCTCTTTGTATCATTCAATCATCCCACAAGTTAAGCGATCATCATGTTAAAAACAAGGGATGTGTTTATCAGAAACACAATGCCCCCTTTTGAGCGCTTTTGACCCATATATTTGACCTTTGACCTTGAAGAATGACCTTAACCTTTCACCACTCAAAATGTGCAGCTCCATGAGATACACATGCATGCCAAATAGATAGTTGCTATCTTCAATATTGCAAAAGTTATGACCAAGGTTAAAGTTTGCGACAGAGTCACAGACAGAATGACAGACAGGCCAAAAACAAAATACCCCCTCTTCTTCGAAGCAGGGGGCATAAAAAAAGCAAAAATTATCAAAGACCCACAATTTGAGAAATTAAAGGGCCATCACTCCAAAGTTACTGGTTAGATTTGGCTGGTTATTAGACTTGGTTTCTATGTTATGCTAAGCAACATAAAAAATAGTTAGGTGACAAACTGATGAAAACTGGTTGAGTAAAAGAGTTGAAATTATCGCAAAGCCCTATTTTGAGAAATTCAATGGATATTACTCCAAAGTTACTGGTGGGACTTGCTGGTTATTACATTTGACCAACTTTTATGCTTATTTACATTTTCAGAAAGCTCAGGGATAATATGATGAAAACTGGTTGAGTAAGAAAGCAGAAATAATTTCAAAGCTCTAATTTGAGAAATACAAGGGCCATAATTCCAAAGTACGTTGTGGGATTTGGCTGGTTTTTATCCTTGGCCTTTTTTTTTATGCTTTTAAACATTAAAAAAAATATTGGTGACAATTAAATGAAAACTGGTTAAGATACAGATTATACTGGTTATTGAATATGGCCTACATTTTATGCTAATAAACACTTTCAATTTTTTTGTAGACGATCAGATGAAAACTGGTTGATAGCCAAAACTAAAAAGTGCTGATGGACTGACGGACGGACAGTGAGAAACTATATGCCTTCCTTTGAGAGCATAAAAGAGAAACATCGTCTGCTCTATAATCAAGTATATGCTATTACAATCCAAAGTGCAATTATGCGATACTAACGCAGTATGATAACGCTTTTACCAACCAATAATAGCACAATAGGCAATAGGAAGCTGTATCCATCCATTTATCCTTCATATTTTGTATTTATAAACATGAGATATTTGTAACAATTGTATTGCCTCCATCCCATACTTACAGACAAGTCATCAATATTGTGAATAGATTTAATATTGCACACACATGTGACCTTGACCTGTGATCTTAATCTTTTTATTGAGCTTTTCCTCCGTCAATACTAACCAGCATACTAATTCATATTATTTCTATTTGTAATTGTCATCTAAAGTTTGTGTAAAACTGTTTGAATGTTACAAGTCCCTGTGATCTTAACTTCTGACTGGTTGAGCTCAAAGTTGATATGCGTCTTCCTTTCATCCCGAGTAACCAGCATACCAATTTGGATGATCATTGGACTAAGTGTTTTCTTGGTATATACAGAAACAGTTGCCATGCTACAAGCCTATGTGACTTTTACTTGGGTATCTCAACATCAATATGCTTCTTTCTTTTTTCCCAAGTAACCAGCAAACCAACTCATATTAGTGCACTGTTCTCCAGATATCATGCATATAGGATATCGCACGACTGAGCTTAAAAAGCCAAAAGTATACATGCAAAAGCATACTTGTTCAGTTTGTGGCTCCTCAAAGGTCTCTTGTGGTAAGTCTGGCAGTTCAGTTTCGTCAACTTCAGTTCCATCTGTAGAACTGGCTTCAATTACAGGTTCATCATTTTGTTGTGTTTCCTGCAAAAGCAGTTATGTAAAACATAACTATTATATAACAAATCATGATGTATACATTAAATTAAAGCATTGATCATTGACAATCACTTAATATGTATAATATAGTTTAAACATAACAGGAATATTGCGCCATCTTAAACATTTCAAATGTAATGAAATCTGAGATCAGAAAACAGACAACCTTTCAGAGTTGATTATTTGAAAGTGAACATAAAAACTGCAGTAAACTGATAATCATCCCAAACACAGAGAGACAGAATTCTTCCATAGAAAATTTTATAACTAAAACATAAGTCATCTTCAAAAAGACTAACCCAAAGTTCTTTTAAAAACTTTTCTAAAAGATAAGCAAACAAAATTCACTCATACAATACAATGGTACGATTTAATCATATTGCAAAATTCAGTGGTTCTAACTCACCTCCAGAACTGCTGGCGTTTTATCTGGATTTTCTTGGTTGTTCTGTGTGTCTGGTTGTTCTTTGGGTTCTAAAGGGGGTTTCTCCGTGTCAGCTTCAGGGGCCTTTGGGCTGTCTGGTACCCGGCCCATTATTCGGTCTTCAAGTGGCACATAGGACTGTAAGAGGACAATACCTTAAATATATTTATATCCTGGTATTTTAATTTAAGAGTAACAAAATTTAATGTACTACATTGAAACTGAATTTTTTAAAAGTATATTTAAACCTCACTTGGCTTACCCATGTGAAATTTCCATATACCCATCCCTGCATAATTTTAACTTGACATGAAGGAAGGTAATATATCCCTATTGGGATGTAATTTTTATTTAACCCCAAGCATGGGTTAAAAAATAGCATGGTTTTCAGAAAATTGTATTGAAATGAACAATTCATAGACACTTATTAAAATATATTTAACAATTCGATGCTGATGAGCGCTCATTTCATTAACAAATATCAGTGCGTTTCTATTGAATGTTTTAAAAGAACAACATGTTTGTTCCGTATAATAAAATAAATATCATAGACATCTTTCTTGATAAAGTAAATATTGCACCCTCAACGAGTAATGTAAATCTAGGCCTTCGGCCTCAGTAGACAGGGCTTTTCACCCTTATATAACAGAGGCCGAAATTCAGCTACTTCCCAATTGAAAATAAGGTCATTTTTCCCCAAAATTGATAGAGGAATTTCCCAAATTGTAAAAAATAAATAAAAATCTTAGATATATTGGGCATCTCCCAAATTGAAAGCAATGAGCTCTAATATGATTAAGAATGCACCACAATGTGTCTTTTAATACTTCTGCACAATGAAAAAGACCCTGTTTCAAAAACTTTTAAAAACACGGTCTTCCCAAAATGAGCAATTATCGCGCATTAGGGCCTCTTCCCTATTTTCTGATGAAAAGCCCTGGTTAACATCACCTCAGGGTGCAATATTCACAAACACCCTCAATTGCCTATGACATTTATTCATTACCAGTATATAGCCATACTGTATACCTTAAACGTGATCCTGACAAAAATGATTAATAACAGTCAATTGTTGTGATTTTTTTTAAATATAATCAATTAAAAACAAACCAAAACCAAACTCCAAATGTGATTTTTACAATGTAGCTAGAATTCAAGTTCATTGTAGCTGTTTTTACTTGGGACACTCCAGCAAAAACAAGGTTTACACACAGGAATGTGACTTCTTATTTCATAAATTGACTCAATCTTAAATGTTGAACTTATTGATTATCCTTACAATGTTACCTCTGTTTCAACAGTATATTGTGGGTTGGGAATTTCTACTTTAATCTCCCGTACAAATGACCTTGGAAAATAGCCTCTTTTGCCATTTATCTGAAAGAAAAAAAGAGTAAGCATGCAGAAAATAATAAACATACTTCTTATCATCAAAAGAAAAACACTGAATAAGGCTATGATAGCAGCTTTTTTTTTAATTCATCTATACATAAAAACTATAAGAAAGAAAGATCAATATGTATATTCAAGATAGTTTGTGAGTAATGTATGTCAAAGGACATCCACAATTAAAGCCATGAAAGAATCAAAAAGTTTAATATTCAGCACTTGATAATGCAGACTCACAAATCTTTCACAAACCCTGATTATAATACAAATTTTACAATAAATCTGAACATAAAACTTAAAATACATGCAGTGTTAATCACAACTGAAGTAAAAAGCTATACTTAGAATAAAGATGTATTCTGTGAAAATTACAATGTGCTTATTTTACATCATATAATTTCTTTTTCTTTTTTATTGTTGGCTATATTCAACAGTAGGTATTTCAGTTGAAGGTCAGAATGTTCAAACTTCCAGTTTTCAAAAGTACCTCTCCTCCCCACAGATCTATCCTTGTTCCAGCTGACTTGCTGTAGATGTTTATCACATCACCTCGATCAAAGGACAACATGATGGGGTCCGTAGGCTTGTGTCTTGCCAAGGCTCGAGCTTGTGAAATCAGAACTGGAAATCATAACAAATAATGATTAATATATGAAAACTGTTAAGGAGGTATTGTTAAGATTAAGCAGTGCAATTTATAAATATTATGAATGAAAATGCTTTGACTTTTGTGCAGTTTAAAATGTTGCATTAAGTTTCTATCAAACACAAATCTGCTTTTCGGTAAAAATGGTTGTCCAAGTACCAAGAGAGTGCAAGTAAACAATGCATCACTCAGGTGTATACAATATTTCAATGTTCATGAAGGAAATATGGCAATTTTTGTCGATCATCTAAGTACCTGTTATCGAACAGCACCTATTATCGGACGTTTTGTTTTGGTTGTGTATGCGCATGCGCAAAAGTGCACATGACGTCACATCCATAATCAAATGGTCGTACATGAAGTCCATGACCTACTTGCCTACTAAGCTTGAAACAAATGCACCAAAAACAGGTAAAAGGAATGCATTTATTGTTATTAACACGGTTTCATGTGTTTTTTGCTGTTAGTGTTACTTTTTGAATGCATTTATTTAAACGTGCATTTATACACCAAAAAGCATATTTCCGTTTGCAATTTTGATTGCAGCAGATGCAGATTTTTTTGCCAATCCGGGTCACGTGAAAGTCATGTTTGTTTATATTCACTGGAGTAGTATTTATGAACTGTGCGGTAATAGGTCATGTTTACATCAGGCGTCATTTTGTTTTGTCTGCGACAGGTGACAATAACCAGGGAATCATTGTTATAAATTCTTGAAGGATACTTGCTGGAAAACTTTACAGATAAGTAATTAAATGATTGAACTGTTAGTCATTTGTTAAAACAAATTGTTTTTGTTACTAAAAGTATTTTCAATTTTAGGTGAATTCAATTAATTTCTTAGGTGTTCGATAACTGGTTCGTCCACCATACATGTTTTTCAAACAAGCGGTACATTTTCATTCAGGTGAGTGTTTTATTATTGAATATATTAATTTTGACCATAACTGTTCTATTACAACATTATTTTGTGGCCTGTAGGCACTGTTTGTTGGCAAAACAATAATTAAATAGTTATTGAACGGAAATTAGAAGTTATCCAGAACATCTAACTTCCATTGTGGGCAATCATCAATGAATGTATCATGTGTTGGAATAATTTTACCACAAGCTAGCAAGTGCTTATTTTGAATACAAACTACCATAAAAATGAAAAAAGAAGAGACAAATACACCTTGTTATGATGACAGAAGTCAGAACAGTTCGTAGAGTTACGCTATGATGAAAGAACAGCAAAGATAATGTTAATTTCCCAAATCTTCTTCTTCATATATTGTACAAGATCCCTCTCAAGAAAATAGTTCAAGTTGTTTCAGACTGATGAGCTAACGAAGACAACACGAAATGAAAACGGCTGGACTGTTATATTCATGATAATTAATGTCAACATTTCTCAACCGGCTTACCATCACAGCCTCTTGAAGCACACAGTCGGAGGTCTGAAATCTTATCTGCAAACGCCACATTTGCTAAACAAATCAGGAGTAAAATGGCTAAATATTTCGACATAATTATTCGTTTTAGCCACTGCATTTTCAAAGTTATTATGTACACGTCAGCTAAACCTTCGTTGATCCACCATTTTATTTTAAAGTGATCTCCCTTTCAGTAAACATTTATGTTCGTTGTAATAATCGCGATTCAGTTAACGTCGATGCATTCAATTTATTTGCATTTGTGTGCAAAAAAGTTGGTGGCATCTTCACTTCATAAGTTCATTGGAGTGCAACTATCTATATTTCATAAAAACGTTGATATTTTCTTGTTAATTACGTTAAATTTAAAGTTATATATTTACTTAAAACTGTTACAGTTTTCGGATATGTCAACAGGCTACAGTAAACTATTATAAGGTGCATATAGTTGCCAGTTTGTCCTTCCTTCCGTCACACTTTTGTTACAGTTTCTCATAGTGTCTTCAATATTTTACCGATCTCTAACATATTTGGCATGTAGGTACCTTGCATGGACCTCTACCTTTTGATGAGGTTTGAGGTCACTGGGGTCAAGGACAAGGTCACCGAGGCTAATAATAGATTTTTTCAGTCACACTTTTGTTTAAGTTTCTCATAGCACCTTTAATATTTTTCCGATCTCTAACGTATTTGGCATGTAGATACCTTGCATGGAACTCTACCTTTTGATGAGGTTTGATGTCACTGGGGTCAAGGTCACCAAGGCTAACAATAGATTTTTTCCGTCACACTTTTGTTACAGTTTCTCATAGCGCCTTCAATTTTTTTACCGATCTCTAACATATTTGGCATGTAGGTACCTTGCATGGACCTCTACCTTTTGATGAGGTTTGAGGTCACTGGGGTCAAGGTCACCGAGGCTTATAGTAGATTTTCTAAAGGTCATACTTTTTTTCCACACAATCATATATTGACAATGCATCATTGGGGAGCATCCATCAGTTTCACTGATATTCTTGTTTTCAATGTCTCTATTTGAGATCACAAAAACATAAAATAAAATGAAACAATATTTTACATGACGAGTGCAATGATTTTCCTAGTCTCAACAAATTGACTGCTGAATGCCACCAAAGAAGTTTACTAAAAATTGACCTTTTGCAGCAAAGTTCAAAACTGGGTCTAATGGGGTTTAAAACTAAGTCACTAAGTCAGATTAAACTAAATAGCCTTTGGAAACACTATATGCCACATCACCCAATCTTTATGAAACTTGGTCAGAATATTTGTCACAATATAATCTGGATGTAGTTAAAAACTGGGTCAAGTGGCATTAAAAACTAGGTCACTAGTAGTAGAAGACAGATACAAGGTCAAATGAAAAAAACAAGCTTGTGAACACAAGAGGTCGCATTTATTGCCCAATCTGTATGAAACTTAGTCAGAACATTTGAACCTATGATATCTCAGGCCTTTTTCTGTCTTTTTGGGGAAAAAGTACCTAGCAAAATGGGGATTTTTAGAGTCGCGAAATCTTCCAAATTGGGAAGAATTTTCATTGACAAAAGCATTATTTGGGCAGAGGGTTTTCAAGCCATTTTGAATAAAAATCATATAAATTATGGTTATATATTTTGAAGGTTGTTTAAAAAATAAAATTGAGATATAGAGTCTTATAATCATAAGTCATAAGACACCTCTTTCTAAAAAAAAAAAAAAGGATTTTTTTTTTTGAGGGGATTTTTTTTTGAGAATTGGGGAAAAAATATGCATATTTGGCNAATCAGGGACGACAATTTCCGCTTTTATTGAATTTTTCGTTTAAATGATGTCTCTTCTTAACGAAAATCCAGTTTAGGCGGAAAGTGTCCTCCCTGATTAGCCTGTGCGGACTTCACAGGCTAATCTGGGACGACACTTTACTCACAAGCATTTTGCCCATTTTTCTCAGAACACGCCAATTGTGTGAGATATGGTTCTGGTACAAGGATAAACTAGGTGATATGAGGCTAATTCCGAGTGTGTAGCAATAAAGAAGTTATTCAAAATTATCACGATTTCATTATTTTTTAAACTTTGGCTGAGGTAACACTTTAATTAAAGTTAATGACAGTAAAATATTGTTCAAAAGTTAAAGTCATTATTTATAAAAGCAAAAATTTCAATGCTAGATGTAGTCTGGTAACATAGATGTAACAAGATACATAATGCTCTTTTTTATTTTTTGTGGTACAATTTATTCCATTTTAATTTTCCCCAAAAATATCTATTCATACAACACACGGACAATAAAATGGTACAAGAACATGTGTTGAATATATTGTACCACAAAAAAATTCAAAAAATAAATAGAGCATTTTGTATCTTGTTAAATCTTTGTTACCAGACTACATCTAGCGTTGAAAATTTGGCTATTGCTCTATATATTTTGTAAAGATATCAGTTTCATCAGTTTCATTATTAACATTGTGTGATCCTTTTCTAATCATAGTTTTATTGTATTAATACATTAAAATGTGTTTAGACTTTTACTGATAGCTAATTATAGAAGTACTTAAATAAATAAAACATTAATCACCATTTACTATAATATTCAAGTTTGATATGTCGAAAGCAAGTTCATTGATGCATTTTATTATGTCAGAGTCTCTTTTAAAATCCATTTTCAGTGTAAGGTCATGCAAATCTCTGTGTGATAGATTAAGAATTGACCTGCTTAGAGACAATGTAGATTAATCTGTGAGATTGCATTTAAATGAATACCAAAACAAGCTGCTTTTATGCTACTACTTGAGCACATTCATATGGTTTAATCTGAATGACAGATATTGATGTGTTTTTATTGTTGTTTTGAAGAGATATTTTAGTCAGTATGTGTTGATATATCTTGTTTATCAATCATTTGCAGTAAGAGCCTGCAATCTGCTTTGAATATACTTGTGTTCATTGAAAGATTTTGTGGGTTATTTCATGGAAAGATATTGTGGGTTTGTATTTATTAAATTGACATTGTGCTCAAACATGTAAGAGATTTGGATGTATTATTTATACATATAAAATTATATTTTAAGAGATGTGTGTTGGGGATTATTTGCCGGATTATAATCCTGTTTGAACAGACAGCATTGTATTATCATTTAATTAGTCTGTATTTTTTTGTTGATTTGTCCTTTGATCAGGTAAAAATTTAGCAATTCATTATCCAGACTTTGTATAATCCCAAGAATGTTTTTATAATATGAATACTATTGTTGTAAGTCTTTAAAGAAATGTCATTTTTGTGTCAATATGTATTAAACAATGTATGTCAAAAATGAATTTAAAAACATTTAGTAACAAAATTAGAAACTTCTACCTTAGGAAGATAAGGCAGCTCAATATAAATATTATATCAGTGATAAATACATATTTTAGTGTGTTGTATATATTTATTTACTTAAGAAAAATTAGACCCTTTTAGTTTTACTTTTATAAGCTCACCTGAGCTTATGTGGTCAGCTTATGTCTGGTGTTGTGTTTCGTGTGTCATCTGTTATCAACTGCACAGGGACTTGGTCACTTAAAGTCTGACTTTAACTTATCAGGGCTCTTGGTGTAGCGCTTATATTGCGCTTAGAAACTGTGCTTGGTGCACACAGAATTTATAAGCAGACTGTATCAGATCGACAACACTGCTGCAAAAGCTTATCCCTTACGTCCCAATGGTCTTTTTAACTCGCTAAACCAGAACACCCACTTAAGGCAGTGTACAAATAATCAAAGCAATCTTAAAATCTTGACAAGTCGCAATAGATCAGGTCATAGGACAGAAGTACAGTTTTCAGTGTATAGGCAAAACATTTTTTTTAACTCTTGATGCCACATTTATGACGTACTCACTACAGATGCAACTTCTTCAGAATGTTTAACTTTATTGAAGGACATGTTTGAATCTGGGGCAATAGGCATCAAAAACTATTTCTCAAGGTCAAGCCTTCATCATTTGGTTAACCTATAAACTCAGGTGAGTGCTTAAGGGCTATCATGGCCTCTTGTTACAGATAAACAACAAATACTGGTAACATTTTGTGACGTCTCAAAGATTCCCTCTCGTAAACAATATAACCAGGGCGGCCTCTTCTTACAGATATACAACAAACACTTGTAGCTGTTCGTGAAGTTTCAAAGATTGGCACTAGCGAAATGTTAACCCTTTGCATGCTGGGAAATTTGTCATCTGCTAAAATGTCTCTGCTGAATTTCTAAAATTAGCATTTACTTCGATTTTTTTTCAAACAATACTATCAGAATAGCAAACAGTTTGGATCCTGATGAGATACCACGTTCTGTGGCGTCTCATCTGGATCCAAACTGTTTGCAAAGGCCTTCAAAATTCGGTTCCAGCACTGAAAGAGTTAAAAAAATGGCAAGCACAGAGCCTGTGATAAACAACACAGACCAATGGATTGAGGCAAACAAGCAGTTCTTTCTTCCGCCTGTCTGCAATAAGATGATGTGAGTTACTGTGATGGGGATGTGTGTGTTTTTCAGTGCTCAGCTCTCTTTTATGTGGCTATCAGTGTTCAGTTTAACATCTTGTCAAGCTTAAAAAAAAAAGTTCCCATCAATTGTGATATTTTTTAGTTCATTTCTTTGTTGAAACCTTTTGTTAGTGTCTTCATGAAAGATTTTTCTGACTCCCTGTTAAGGAATCAAACTCACGGCTCACTGATTTAAGGCTTTTTACGCCATATCCATTACCTCACTGCAGCCTTATTTGTCATTTTATTTTATTTTCCGACTTTTTCAATTGTACATTCTATACCTTCCATAAGTTATATTAAAGGAATTAGGATAGTTTATTTTTATCAATAAGAACATACTGTTATACATCATTACATATACTAGTAGCTTATATCTGCAAGGGAAGTATTTTATGTAATAGATACCAGTACCGATAACAAGAAATGCTACTTATGTTGCCAGGCACAAGGATGGTCAGATGAAGTCGTTCTATGTTGGTGGGCCCAACCAGAGGAAAGACTACCACATTGAGGAGGGTGAGGAGGTAACAGGGATTTAACATATGTGCCTCGCTCTGTGAAAAGGGGGTTTAATGCATGTGCGTAAAGTGTCATCTCAGATTAGCCTGTGCAGTCCGCACAGGTTAATCAGGAACAACACTTTCCGACTAAACTGGAATTTTGTCAAGAAGAGTCTTCCTTTTTACAAAAAATACAATAAAAGCGGAAAGTGTTGTCCCTGATAAGTTAGCCTTTGCGGACTGCAAAGGCTAATCTGGGACGACGCTTTACGCACATGCTTTAAACCCCCTTTTCACCGAGCAAGGCTCATTTGTTTTCATAATTATTTGACCTTCGTCAAGGGAAAGTGGGTATTATGTAATAAGCTGCCAGCTTAGCTGCAGACCAGTCTGCTCTTTTTCTTCTTTTTTTCATTTGACCTGCGTCATGCAAAAGTGGGTATGTCATAAGCTGATATCTGCAGACCAGCCTGCTCATTTGCGCAGTCTTGTCAGGAGCTACAAAGTAACGCAAGGTCTCATAAGCAGACATTATGACTCCTCGTAAAAATATATGGATGCAGAGGCATATCTGGAGCAACACTGTTAAGATATATCATAAGGCCCATGTTAACATAACTTGGTACATTTGTCCTGTCTTTATGTCTGAAGTTCGTTAAATTGTACTGTTGTATGTAGCACTGACTACATGTTGCATATTCAAAACAGATAATAGAAGAAACCACTCTCACCGTTCTCTGCTATAATAAAAAAATGGACGGGATCACATACAAGCATAAAAAGACCTTTTTGAGCTGAGGGGCTCTTATCATTTCGTAACTCTGGACTTATAGTTCATTTTTTCACAAGAAATTATTTCACACAACAACTTTGACATTAATTCATAAAATTTTAAGATTCTAAACAAAAATGTCAGTTCATGCATAAAATGGGTTAAAAAGGAAGTTATATGCAGATGCCAAGTTATTTGTCATGATACTACACATGTCTATGCTAGATTTCTGTTCAAAAAAGCATTATTATCCTTTGCAAGTCATTGTTACGGTGAGCAACAGTTTAGTTTGTCAGAAAGCAATTTTTGTATGTCTTTTAGGATGGCGCCAGATATAATTTCAAAGTACTTCATTAATTTATATTGTTTTTTTTAATAATATATCCTCTTTTCTTGTGTATTGAACCACTTAAGAGCGAAATTTACTGTGTATCTTAGATTAATTAAGTTTCAATCCACTGAGACACATACCCGTAGTTATGTTATCCGTTCTGGATATGCACCTTGAACTAGGGTCATCTGTGTTTATTAAACACTGTGGTTTAAGACTGTTGAAGGTCCCAATGGTGTAGTGAATATGGTGTACACCTAGCAACCTGGGAGGTCCCGGGTTTGATTCCCACTAAGAAAGTGTTCTTTAGATCACATAAAAAGACACCAAGTACTGGTCTTACCCAGTTTATAGTCTCAAGAGTATCTCTCTGACCCTAAGGCCTAATGCAATCAAGCTAATATAAATTGGTTAAAAGTAAACACTGTTTCTAGTATGCAAGATGATAACATAAAATAGTCTTACTGAGATTTGGCTCTTAATAAGAGCCTCGCTCTGAGAAAAGGGGGTTTGATGCATGTGCGTAAAACGTCCGTCCCAGATTAGCCAGTGCAGTACCCACAGGCTAATCAGGGCCGACACTTTCCGCTTTTATTGTATTTTTCATTTAAAAGAAGACTGTTTTTGAAGAAAATCCAGTGTAGGCGAAATCTGGAACGGCACTTTACGCACATGCATTAAACCCCTTTTTCACAGAGCGAGGTTCATATGTTTTCCATTGTATATTACAGCTGTTTTACATGGTGAAAGGAGACATGTGCCTGAAGGTGGTTGAGAGGGGTGTCCACAAGGATGTGCATATCAAGGAAGGGGAGGTAATATTGATAGAAGGGCCTATGGACTTCTTTAGTACATATCAGGGAAGGGGATGGAAGATATTGCTTTTGAAGGGTCTATGGTCTTCTTTAGTACATATGAGTCTCGCTCTGTGTAAAGGGGGTTTAATGCCTGTGTGTAAAGTGTTGTCCCATATTAGCCTGTGCAGTCTTCACAGGGTAATGAGGGACGACACATTCCGCTGTTATGATATTTTTCGTTAAAGCAAAGTCTCTTCTTGCCAAAAATCCATTTTAGGAAAGTGTCCTCCCTGAGTAGCGTGTGCGGACTGCACCCACAAATCTGGGACGACATTTTACGCACTTGCATTAAACCCCCTTTTCACAGAGCGAGACACATATCAGATAGGCCTTGTAATCATAAAGTGGCAGAAATAATTGGATGAAATGAAATTCAATATTTCATTTGTCGGAACTGTAAAAATAAACAGTTTTGTATTATTTGAAATTTGGTAGTTTTTTGTGTGACTATAATCTGAAGTTTTGTTAATGAAATGGATTTTTGTGAAAGATCGTATGTTTTGTTATATTCTGTGAAAACTGATATGTTTAATAACCTATGTCTTAGCAGAGCTGCCTTAAATACATATCATTATTTGTTAGTTTTGCTTAATATAATATATTAACATTCATTACATAAATCAAGACATACAATGTACAACTCTCTGCTTAATACTCAAAATCATAATATTCCTGGATGCATGGAACATCAATTGTAAGGTTCATTGTTTTCTTCCTTTTTATTTCATTTATAAGATGCTGCATATTTATCAAATACAAAACACTGGTGTACATATAGTCTGTTTAATACATTATTTAAGATATTCCGGTTACTCAGATGTACAGTACATCATGTAATTTTACTTTGGAATTCCAGTAGCTTTATCCACTTAATTGTCAATATTTCTGTTACCAGGTAGTATAAAGTCAGTTACCAGCCTGTATGAGCCTGGTTCTGGGAAAACTGAGCTTAATGCATGTGCGTTAAGTGTCATCCCTGATTAGCCTGTACAGTCTGCACAGGCTAATCTAGGACGACACTTTCTGCCTAGACTGGATTTTTGTTTAGAAGTGACTTTCTAGAAACGAAAAGTTCTGTAAAAGCCGAAAGTGCGCTCCCTGATTAGCCTGTGCGAACTTCACAGGCTAATATGGGACGACACTTTATGCACATTCATTTTGCCCTGTTTCCCCAGAATGAGGCTCATATTATGCTCATGATTTCAGATCTTCTTGTTGCCAGGCAGTATCCCCCACTCCCCCCAGCGCTGGGCTGACACTGTGGGGCTGGTGATAGAGAGAGAACGGGCGGAGGATGAGCTGGATGGACTCAGGTGTGGGAGGTCAAGGACATGGGTGTTAGCCACGTGATGGAAAATCTGGGCTTTATGCATGTGCGTAAAGTGTTGTCCCAGATTACCCTGTGCAGTCAGCACACGCTTATCAGGGACAACACTTTCCGCCTTAACTGGATTTTTGCTAAGAAGAGACTTCCTGTAAACGAAAAATACCATAAAAGCGGAAAGTGTCATCGCTGATTAGCCTGTGTGGGCTTCACAAGCTAATCTGGGACAACACTTAACGCACATACTTAAGCCCAGTTATCCCAGTGTGAGGCTCATGTGATTAAAATCATTTGAGGTGGGTCATGAGAAAACGGGCTTAATGCAGAGTTGTGAAGTGTCGTTCTGGTCGGGTTTTCACAAGGGTTCTTAGAACGTTGTTGAAAAGAGAAAACTACCAACAGCAGACTTGTTTTTGTCATATCATGCCTTTTTTTCCGGACAAAATAACTAAATAAGATGAATGATAAATGACATGGAATATAGTGCTGATAACCCCTAGTTTTTCAGTAAATTGACCCTAATTTGCCTCTTAAGTTGTAATACAAAACTTGCATTTCATATAAATGTCTTATAAAAGACAGATGGCTTTAAAATTAACCCAAATTGTTGTGCAGGTACTTTGTTGAAGATGATGGCTCCCCAACTCTTGACTCTCTGTATGAGGAATGGTTCCACTGTGAGGACCTTGGAGTTCAGCTGGGACCCGTCATCAAAAGGTCAGAGGTCATAGTGGAAATATTTTGGCATGCAGTAATTATCATAAGGCCTCTTAAAAACAATCTTTTTCTAAAAGTTTTTCTTAAAATTGGCCAATCAGAATGCTTGTTTTATTTGAGCTGTGTTTTCTGTTGATTTGAAGAAAGAGTTATGATTGATCTTAAGAACATGTGTATTTTAAGTGCCAGAAGTGTATTCAGTTACACTGAACATTTTCCAATGACCTTTTGTTTCACTTTTAGCCCTGTAAAACAATAAGATCAGCACAAACGTTTTAAGATGGCGATTATAAAAAAATAATTTTTGATAAAATGTGAAATAACGCATAATTTTGCAATTTGAAGAAACTATTACTAGGAGTGGTTATCGATAACAACAGTTTTGAACGATGTTATTGCGCATCAAAATTACTTAAATGTATACAGTAATTTCAATGTACAAAAACATGTCCGTCCACCATTTTGGTTTCGTTAGGTAACTGCCTTCATAGTGCAGTTATATCGATCGCGAACGTTTGCAAGGAACTGACTGTTAGTAAGCAAACTTTTGCGAACCGTTCCGACCATTAGCAAATTTTCACCTTTACTGGACGCACTACAGGGCTTGTATTCACAAAGCTCCTTAGGAAATTCTAAACTTAAGTGGAAGTTAAGTGAAAATCTAAGATCAAACTTTTTGAAATCCCATGTTTTCTGCTTGTAAAAAAACTCATAAAATATTAATTATTTTAACAGGTTTGAAACATGTTTATGTAAAACTGTCAAGAATTTATGCTCTTATTAAGGTGGGTGGGGTGCAAACGGTTGCCGCTAGTAGGAGCTGTGACGTCTAATTTTGACTGCAAAAGATGCAGACTGAGGTCTTAACAAGGTTTTGTCATGGGAGAACTGGTCTTTATGCAAATGCTCTAGCATGATCAGCTTGTGTGGACTGCACTGGTTGATCTGGGACGATACTTTAACTCTTTCAGTGCTGGAACCGAATTTTTAAGGCCTTTGCAAACAGTTTGGATCCAGATGAGACGCCACAGAACGTGGCATCTCATCAGGATCCAAACTGTTTGCTATTCTGATAGTATTGTTTGAAAAAAAAAATAGAAGAAAATGCTAATTTTAAAAATTCAGCAGACGACATTTTAGCAGACAACAAATTTCCCAGCATGCAAAGGGTTAAGCGTGTGCATTAAGCATGGGCTTTTGATGACTATAGTCCTACATACATTGATGATACTTGTATTTGATGTTCCCTGTTCGTATGAGTGATATGAGTCGTGTTCTGAGAAAACTGGGCATAATGCATGTGCGTAAAGTGTCGTCCCAGTTTAGCCTGTGCAGTCCGCACAGGCTAATCAGGGACGACACTTTCTGCCTAAATTGGATTTTTGCTAAGAAGAGACTTCATTTAAACAAAAAATGTCATAAAAGCTGAAAGTGTCCTCCCTGATTAGTCTGTGCGGACTGCACAGGCTAATCTTGGACGAAACTTTACGCACATGCATTATGCCCAGTTTTCTCAGAACGCGACACATATCTGATTTACAATTATTTGAATTGGTTAGTGTTGTGACTTGACATTTAAACCTGTGTAGTCACAGGTACAAAATATGTTCATTATGTAGTACATTTACTCCATATAAAAGTCAGTTTTTGTGTTCAAGTTGTTTTGAATCTTTCTAGTTTTCAGTTAAGCTTGATTTTAATGCATGTCTTCACATTCGCAGGTACTTTTCATCTGAGCAACATAAAACAGGCAAACCTTTACCAGGTATGTGTGATAAAACTGAACTATTAAACGAATGCTGAAACAGAACTTAGTAAAATAATGATAAAACAGTGTCGTAAAATAAAGATAAAACGGTGCTAAGTAAAATAGTGATGAAACAGTACTGTAATAGAATGATAAAACAGCTCTATGTAAACGTGCAATAAAACAGTATGACGTAAAAAATTTTTTTTAAACATTACTGAGTTAATGTCTGACAAAACACTATTGAGTAAAAAATGATAAAGCAGTACAAAGTAAAAGACTGATTAAACCATACTAACTTAAAGAATGATTAACAAGTACTTTATAAGAGATGAATCAGTACTGTGTAAAAATCAGTACTTAATTAAGTAAAGGAATGATAACACCATACTAAGTTAAAAGAATGATTAACAAGTGCAAAGTAAAAAAGTGATGTAAGAGTACTGTGAAAGAATGACGAAAGAGTACTAGTAAATGTCTGATAAAACAGTATTAAGTAAAAAAAAAGAAGGATGAAACAGTACTTAATAAAATAGTGATTACGATACTAACTAAAGAATGATAAAACAGTAGTAAGATCCCATTTTTAGCTCACCTGTGCATCATGTGTTGTTCAGTGTAAACCTTTAGCTCGTTACCACTATAAAGGCAACATTTTTAGCTCACCTGAGCACAACGTGCTCATGGTGAGCTATTGTGATCGCCTTTTGTCCGTCGTGCGTCGTCCGTTGTGCGTCGTGCGGCGTCAACATTTACCTTGTTAAAACTCTAGAGGTCACATTTATTGTCCAATCTTCATGAAACTTACTCAGAACATGTTTCCCAATAATATCTTGGACGAGTTCGAAAATGGTTCCGGTTGGTTGAAAAACATGGCTGCCAGGGGGCGTGGCAGTTTTCCTTNTAGTTAAAAGAATGATTAACAAGTGCAAAGTAAAAAAGTGATGTAAGAGTACTGTGAAAGAATGACTAAAGAGTACTAGTAAATGTCTGATAAAACAGTATTAAGTAAAAAAATAGGATGAAACAGTACTTAATAAAATAGTTATTACGATACTAACTAAAGAATGATAAAACAGTTGTACGATCACATTTTTAGCTCACCTGTGCATCATGTGTTGTTCAGTGTAAACGTTTAGCTCGTTACCACTATAAAGGCAACATTTTTTATAAAATGTTTATGAAAGGTGGTCAGAATATTTATCTTGACAATATCTATATCAAATTTGAATCTGTGTCATGTTTTTCCCAAAACAAGGTCACCAGGTCATATCTTAGAAAAACCTGTTTACCTCTTTTTTTTTAATGATTTGATCTTGATGAATCTTGGTCAAAATGTGTTGATATTACATTGGCCTAGTTTGTATTTGGGTCATGTGTCTAAAAACTAGGCCACCAGATCAAACCATGTTACATTCCATAATTCAAATTTATGACTCAATCTTAATAAAATTTAATAAGAATGTATATCTTGACAATATCAAGGCCAAGTTTGAATCTGGATATCATAGGTCTACAAACAAGGTCTCAAGGGCAGAAAACCCTTGTTACCACTTAAGAAGCCACTGACATGACACAATATTGATAAAAATTTGTCAAAATGTTTACTTTTACAATATAAAAGTGATGTTTGAATCTGGGTCAGTGGATAAAAACCAGGTCATTAGGTCAAGTTGTCATTTATTGATGTACCTTGAACGCAGCTGAGTGCCTTAGAGAAATCTTGGCCGTCTTTATTATTGTTGCAACTTGCTACAAATAACAACATGCAACATCAGAGGATACTTATCACTAACTCTTTCAGTGCTGAAACCGAATTTTGAAGGCTTTTGCAAACAGTTTGGATCCAGATGAGACGCCACANCTTGCATTTTTTCAGAATAGTCTAGTTTCTTTGGCTTTCAGGTGAGCGCCTTAGGGCCTGATGGCCCTCTTGTTCATCAAATGTTTATGAAAGGTGGTCAGAATATTTATCTTGACAATATCTATATCAAATTTGAATCTGTTTTTCCCAAAACAAGGTCACCAGGTCAAATCTTAGAAAAACCTGTTTACCTCTTTTTTTTAATGATTTGATCTTGATGAATCTTGGTCAAAATGTTTTGATATTACATAGGCCAAGTTTGTATTTGGGTCATGTGTCCAAAAACTAGGCCACCAGATCAAACAATGTTACATTCCATAATTCAAATTTATGACTCAATCTTAATAAAATTTAATAAGAATGTATATCTTGACAATATCAAGGCCAAGTTTGAATCTGGATATCATAGGTCTACAAACAAGGTCGCAAGGGCAGAAAACCCTTGTTACCGCTTAAGAAGCCACTGACATGACACAATATTGATAAAAAATTGTCAAAATGTTTACTTTTACAATATAAAAGTGATGTTCGAATCTGGGTCAGTGGATAAAAAACCAGGTCATTAGGTCAAGTTGTCATTTATTGATGTACCTTGAACGCAGCTGAGTGTCTAAGAGAAATCTTGGCCGTCTTTATAATTGTTGCAACTTGCTACAAATAACAACATGCAACATCAGAGGATACTTATCACTAATGTGACAAGCTCTAGTTTGGTGTGATATAATTCTTACTATATTGATAAACTCGTAGACTACCCTAGACATCTCGCACCTCAGGTACAATCCCTGAAAATCCTCCTATGAAGTTGAACGCTATTCTGAGTCTGCAGGCTCCCTTTCACCTGGCCACGTTCATCAAGGACCACCGAGCAGAGATTGACGGCAAGGGATTTGTGAAACTCTTTCAGAGGCACGACTACACACACCAGTTCCAGGTGAGTTATGGGACTTTTAGACTACTGTAGTTCTGATTTTTTGTGTGCAAGTGTTGGGTTTTCACCAATATTTGTGTTTTTATTTTCTAGCAAATTCAAGAGTACGCACAATAGTGTGTTATATCTGAATTTTAACTTTTAACATTGTCTTTGACTTTCTTCTCTCTCATGTCACAATGTGTTTACCACCATTTGGTGTATAATTATAAAATATTTGTTATCCTGACAAGATGCAAATATTTGTTTAAACAGCATTTTGTTTACGCGCATAAGTGTGTTTCACGCTTAGCCAAAAAAACAACTTTAACACTATTTTAAGAAATGAAATACAGATTTAAACCCAATTAAATTTGCTCGGAGGTCAATTTAGTCTCAATTGTAATTTTGCTATGTTATGGTTGAGTGAATTCTTTAATTTCCAATCAAGTAAAAAAAACGTTTTTTTTTTTTATAAATTAAAAAGCATAATTTGTTGCCGCCAATTCAAAGAATTCAACATTTAATCTCATGACAAATTGTATGATTTCAGATTTTAATCTGAAATGTTTTATCTGCCATAAAAAATAAATAGCTGTTATAACTATGACTATATTTACATACGAAGATGCCATGTACTTTTGTTGAACACTATCCTTCCCTCAACAAAATCTTGCATGGAGTGAATGTATCTGGTTATACTTCCAAGCCTCTATTTCATGTTTCAGGTGTTCCTGTATGGGCAGGGAGAGAACTCTGGGAAGTGTGATGAGGCCGAGACTTTCATTTGGGTGCTGGTAGGTATCCTGATAAATTAAATGGGCCGCGCTCTGAGAAAAGGGGGTTTAATGCATGTGCGTAAAGTGTCGTCCCATATTAGCCTGTGCAATCCTCACAGGCTGATCAGGGACGAATCTTTCCACCTAAACAGGATTTTTGTCAAGAACTGTCTTTCTTTCAATAAGAAATACAATAAAGGCGGATTGTGTCGTACCTGATAAGCCTGTGTGGACTGCACAGGCTAATATGGAACGACACTTTACGCTCATGCATTAAACCCCCTTTTCTCAGAGCCCATCTCAAACGGACTTATAGGGACGGTCACTGACATTACATCATCAATGACATTTATCATTTATGGCATGATTGCCAGTGCGAAGGGTCATTTCAGACAATAAACTTTAAACTTTTGCATTTATCATTAAGACATTTAAGTAGGGAGTACTAGTACCCTCAAGAAAGTTTTATAATTTGTTTTACCAAAAGGTACTTTTGAGAAAAATAAACACACTTTTGTTTCAATGTATGTTATTGTACAATTATAGTATTTCATGAAAATTACTTTACATTTATGTACTTTACACTTTAATCATGTGATGAAACCACTTTTTGAAGCAAAATTGTAACAGAAGCTTAGAAAATACTTTTTGCAAATCTTCCATACCCTTTAGAGGTGAGGGTCAATGAGTAAAATACCATTTGACAAAAAGTTCAGGGGGGNGGGCTACTACAAAAAAAGTATTCCTCAAAACGGTATGTACACATAGGTAGCAAAATGTTGCAACGGGAGGGAAGACTGAAAATGGACAACATTTTATATATTTGCCACATTGTTTTATATATTCCACCATATGAGCTGATTTCTGGGAAAATTTACTCTTATGCCATCAGCAGCCAGCGTAGCTCCAGGCCAGTCTACGCAAGCGCAATAAGACATAAGACCCATTTTTGCATGACATGGTTCATATATTATCGTTCTGGAAAAAATGGGAAAAAAGTGTCGTCCCAGATCAGTCTGCACAGGCTTATCAGGGATGAGACTTTACGCCTAAACTGGATTTTCTCTCAGTAGAGACTTCCTTTGAGCGAAATACAACAGTACAAAAAGCGCTGTTCCTGATTCCGCACAGGCTTATCCGGGATGACACTTTACGCACATGCATTAAGCCCATTTTTCAAGAACGAGGCTTTATTACAGGAGGGTAGCAGCAGCGTCACTACAGGAGGGAAGACCTACACTCTGTCAACAGGGGACAACATGCTCATCAGACAGGGCCAACAGTAAGACTAGCTGTCTACATTTAGACCAAACTAATCAAATAATCATTTCAAAAAACAATATGATAAAGCTATCCTATAAGGAGGAATATGTTTATTTATGTTTAGCTCTATTGGAAATGTAAAGGTTATTTAAACATTCAGGTTCATGTAGGTAGATCAATCGCTTGGCAGTGCTTCAGCTTGCTATAAATAGCAGGGCGCAAACAAATACAAACAAACTTAATAAAAAAATACGGATAATTTTACATTAAAATAAAAACTTCAAAGCCCCTAATGTATTTGTCACACTTGTGTTCCTTTAAGCCTTGCATACAAAGTTTGAATGGGCCATTTTTGAGTGTATGTTGGTTGGTCTATTTGTAGATTGACCAGTTTGTCTGCGTGAATTGTCATTTGTATATGTATCGAACTTCTTCCAAAAATCTCAAGTGATTTAATTTCAAGTGTAGATGTGTAAGCCACGTTTTTTGTGCTCAATTATTTTCAAATTATGTGCCCTTGAATAAGCCATGAGGGCTTATAAGTCACAAGTATGAAAGCCTCTAGTTTAAAACTGTTTGAATATGTTGACAGGTACAGTGCCAGTAGACCAGATGGCTCCATATCTCTCATCTGTTACCAGGATCCTACTCTGAGGAAGAAAGTGGTGTAGCTGCTGAGATGTTGTTATTGTTGCGATGCTCAATGTGACTGTGATACGCGTCATTCAGTGATGGAAATTTATAAATGACATGTTTTGGTCAAGATGGCCTTCAGAAATTGTGTAAATTTTTAAGAACAAAAAAATGATGGTAATGTTATATATATTGTCATATACATTCCATTTTATACATCAAGTTATAATTTAATGGCAATTATTGTTTTTGTTTTGCAGCATAGAAAACAAGAACAAGTACAATTTCAGCATTTTAAAATTATGCCGAAAATTATTGTTTTTTATTTGTATGTAGTTACACATTAAAAATTGTGTTTAATTTATTATTTCATGAAACAGATATATCAAGAAATATATCTTTTTTTGTTGCAAGTGATTCTTGCTTGTGGACCATAACAACAGAAATTTAACAATATTGATTATTCTACATCCTTGACTTTTTTTAAAATTATATAGTAAAATAATAAAATGCAGAAGAGTCTAGTCAGTAGATATTGTTATAAGTGATACATATTTTATGGATGAGGATCATATGAATGTTTAATTTAATAGCAAAAAGGAGGAACGTCTTGAAATAAGATCAATGAGTTTATTTAATGTTTTCATTATAGATAAACAATGGCAAACTGGACCCTGTCTTGGAAGAGATCTTACAAAACATTAAAGTTACAACAAATAAAACATTTAATATTATTTTGTTCCTAAAGAAAAGGGCATGTGAAGGACTCAACAAAAGTGAATATAGATACTGAACTTTATTATGTATGAGATTTTACCTAGCAATCTGAATTAAGCAAACATTTCACTGGATCTTAAATTTCAGTAAAATAATTTATAAGATTGGCTCCAGATAACGAACGTTTTATGCTCCGGATAATAAACGTTTATGCTCCAGATAACAAACGTTTAATGCTCCAGATAACAAACGTTTTATGCTCCAGATAACAAACGTTTTATGGTCCAGATAACAAACGGTTAATGCTCCAGATAAAAAACTTTTTATGCTCCAGAAAACAAACGTTTTATGCTCCAGATAACAAACGTTTTATGCTCCAGATAACAAACGTTTTATGCTCCAGATAACAAACGTTTTATGCTTCAGATAACAAACGTTTTATGCTCCAGATAACAAACGTTTTATGCTTCAGATAACAAACGTTTAATGCTCCAGATAACAAATGTTTAATGCTCCAGATAACAAACGTTTTATGCTCCAGATAACAAACGTTTTATGCTCCAGATAACAAACGTTTTATGCTCCAGATAACAAACGTTTTATGCTCCAGATAACAAACGTTTTATGCTCCAGATAACAAACGTTTTATGCTCCAGATAACAAACGTTTTATGCTTCAGATAACAAACGTTTTATGCTCCAGATAACAAACGTTTTATGCTTCAGATAACAAACGTTTAATGCTCCAGATAACAAATGTTTAATGCTCCAGATAACAAACGTTTTATGCTTCAGATAACAAACGTTTAATGCTCCAGATAACAAATGTTTAATGCTCCAGATAACAAACGTTTCATGCTTCAGATAACAAACGTTTAATGCTCCAGATAACAAATGTTTAATGCTCCAGATAACAAACGTTTCCAAGATGCCATTTATTTATATTTGTTAATTCTTTGCCAATGTTTGACCTTCACATACAACTAAATGCTCTGTAAAGTTGGATTATTGTTGCTGATTACTTTATGTGATTTTGTTTTGCACTGTGCATCTGCATTACATGAATATGGTTGTTTTACTAACTTACATGTTTTGAATAGAATATACACAATGCATTTGTACACAAATTGTTTCGTACAAAAAAAGAAAAAAAAGACGTTTACTGGATTCCCCATGGATTTCAGTTTTTATTAGCTCTACTGGCCGAAGGCCGGAAGAGCTTATGTCATGGTGTGGTTTCCGTCGTCCGTCCGTCCGTCCGTGTGTGTGTGCGTGCGTCAGTTAGACTTTTTCTTGTTTACGCGATAAAGTCCACAGTTTTCATCCGATTCTTTTCAAACTTGTTCAGTGGCTTTATATTCATGAGGACTCGAACCCTATTGAAAATGGGTTACATCAGACCGTCCGTCTGCCGTCCGTGCGTGCGTCCATTCGTGCGTTAGACTTTTTCTTGTTTACGCGATTAACTCCACAGTTTTCATCCAATTCTTTTCAAACTTGTTCAGTGTCTTTATATTCATTAGGACTCAAACCCTATTGAAAATGGGTTACATCAGACCGTCCGTCTGCCGTCCCTGCGTGCGTCCGTGCATGCGTTAGACTTTTTCTTGTTTACGCGATAAACTCCACAGTTTTCATCCGATTCTTTTCAAACTTGTTCAGTGTCTTTATATTAATAAGGACTCAAACCCTATTGAAAATGGGTTACATCAGAGTAAAAAGTCCAGAATTATCGCCCCTTGAATTTGTATTGGTCCGAGGCATTTAAGTAGGTTGTTTAATTGGTTGCAATTATAAATTTAAAATAAAATAAAATATAAGCTATCTGATAATTCATTTGGCAAGGATGAAAGGATTTGTGTTTTCAGTATTCCCTTGCATGATGACTTTCCATTCCATTGACATTCCAGCCAGTAGAGCGATTCAGGCCCTCATGGGCCTCTTGTTTTTCCCCATGGAGTATAGTCTGTCTATTTCCCCATGGTGGTCAGTTTGTCTATTTCCCCATGGATGTCTGTCTGTCTATTTCCACATGGAGGTCAGTCTGTCTATTTCCCCATGGAGGTCAGTCGGTCTTTTTCCCCATGTAAGTCAGTTTGTCTATTTCCCCATGTAAGTCAGTCTGTCTATTACCCAATGGAAGTCAGTCTGTCTATTTCCCAATGGAAGTCAGTCTGTCTATTTCCCCATGAAGTCAGTCTGTCTATTTCCTAATGTAAGTCAGTCTGTCTATTTCACAATTTAAGTCAGTCTGTCTATTTCCCCATGTGAGTCAGTCTGTCTATTTCCCCATGTAAGTCAGTCTGTCTATTTCCTCATGGAGGTCTGTCTGTCTTTTCCCAAATGGAGGTCAGTCGGCCTATTTTCCCATGGAGGTCAGTTCGTCTATTTTCCCATGGAGGTCAGTCTGTCTATTACCCCAAGGAGGTCAGTCGGTCTTTTTTCCCATGGAGTTCAGTCTGTCTTTTTCCCCATGTAGGGCAGTGGGTATATTTCCCCATGGAGGTCAGTCTGTCTATTTCTCCATGGAGGTCAGTCTGTCTATTCCCATGGAGGTCAGTCGGTCTATTTTCCCATGGAGGTCTGTCTGTCTACATGTATTTCCCCGTTGAGGTCAGTCTTTCTATTTCCACATGGAGGTCAGTCTGTCTATTTCCCCATGGAGGTCAGTTTGTCTATTTTCGCATGGAGGTCAGTCTGTCTATTTCCCAATGGAAGTCAGTCTGTCTATATTCCCATGGAGGTCAGTCTGTCTTTTTCCCAATGGAAGTTAGTCAGTCTTTTTCCCCATGGAGGCCAGTCTGTCTATTTCCCAATGGAAGTCAGTCTGTCTATTTTCCCATGGAGGTCAATCTGTCTAAACTTGTCTGACAAAGAACACCAATATTTTCAACTTGCAACATTCAGACTTGCATTCATCGCTCCATATGGTTATGTAAGTTATGCAAGTGCAATTTATATGATCTTATGTGAAAACTGTGAAAATATGTAATATCATGATTATAACCACTAACTAGATATCAGTATTCCAAAATGCTGTGTGAATGGATCAAAGTCACAACTTTGACTAGCTAAAAATTTTCATAACCAGATAAGTACATTTAACATATTGTTTCTATGTTTTCATTACATTCGTATTTAACTAAATAAGCCCAAGGAAATGAACCAAATTAAATAAACAGAATAACAGTTTATACTAGACTTTATATAACTTCTTTATGGCCTGTGCACCTAAAACCTAATTTTAAGATAGTGAAGTGATTATCAGAAGTCAAGTCTTAGAGGAACTGGATATTTCCTGTGCAGTCTACGAGTCAGATAATTGATATCAGCCTCCTTCTGGGAAGACGGGGTTTATAAATCCATATGCATAAAATGTTGTCCCAGATTAGCATGTACAGTCTGCACAGGCTAATCAGGGAAAACACTTCGCTTTTGTTGTTTTTTTTTTGTTTAAAGGAAGCTTCTTTGTAGCGAAACCCCAGTTTAGGTGGAAAGTGTTGTGCCAGACTGCACAGGCTTATCTGGGGCAATACTTTATGCACATGCATTAAATCACGTTTTCCCAGAGCATAGCTCATATATTACTGGGCTTCGCTTGCATTTCAGTTATGTGTCCTGCTATCAAAAAGGCAAACAGTGGCCTGGGTCTCCATCTTGTATCTACTATGAAGTAAAACAAGAGCTTATACAAAACTATTTTAAGTGCACTGTTTAATGATCTGTTTAGTTTACATTCCACGTAATCATTTTTTAATCAAAAGTAGTGCCTATTTGAAAAGAGTTCCTTTTCTCTATTGGTTTAAGAGCCATTTAGCAATAGCTTTTTATGGTTATTTTCTGTATCCTGCGTGTGTCTGCAACATTTTCGTGCATTTCATTGCGGAATACGTTGAAAGATGAACGTTTGAGGTGCGTTTATTGAAGTACTGTGCTTTTGTCGAAATCACATTACCAAAAGCTTGTTTTCCAAGGGTGCTTGCATTTGGGTGAATTTTACTTTCTTAGAGTTGCGAGAAGGTACCTTTTTAATTGCAATTATGAGAAGAGGACCTAATTTTTTAACTCATATGGCCGGGTTTCAAACTCAGCCAAGATCTTATTGGGTCTGACCAAGTTTCATGAAGACTGGCCAATAAATGTGTTTACAAGGTTTTACTATAGATACATGTATTTTAGGAAAACTGCCCTGCCCCTGGCGGCCATGTTTGTCAATGGACCAGAACAATTCCCAAATTCGGCCAAGATGTCATGAGAAAGTGTTTTAACCATGTTTTATGAAGATCGAACTACATATTTGACTTCTAGAGTGTTAAAAAGGTTTTACTATAGCCATATAATGACAACTCCCCTGTCCCCTAGCTGCCATATTTTTCGATGAACCATAACCATTTTTTAACTTGGATAAGCTATCAATAGAACAAATGTTCTGACCAAGTTTTATTAAGATTGGACTTAAATATGACTTCTAGAGTGTTCACAAGGTTTTATTATAGCATACAAGGTAAATTGCCCCACTCCCTGGCAGCCATGTTCTTTAACGGAACGGAACCATATTCAAACTCAGCAAAGCTGCCCTAAGAACAAATGTTCTGACCATAAAGATTTGACTATTAATGTGACTTCTAGAGTGTAAACACTGTTTTTCTATAGATATATAAGGAAAACTACCCCTCCCCCGGTAGCTATGTTTTTCCACAAAATTGGAAATATTTTCGAACTCAGCAGAGGTATCATTCGAAAATAAATTCTGATCAAGTTTCCTGAAGATTGGACTGCAAATGTGACTTATAGTGTTAACAAGCTTTTTCTTTAATTAAACATAGTAACCTAATTTTTGACCTCACATGACCCAGTTTTGAACTCAGTCAAGATATCATTGGGACAAATGTCCTGACCAAGTTTCATAAAGATCGGACAATAAATGTGGCCTTAGAGTAATAACAAGGTAACTGTTGATACGCACAATGGATGAAGGAAGAGCAACGGACAAAAGGGGATCACAAAAGCTAACCATGAGCAAATTGTGCTCAGGTGAGCTTAAAATGGTTAGATTGTTAATCTTGACAGTATAAAGGCCACGATTTGAATCAGGGTCAAGTAGGGGTAAAAAGGACGACACTAGTCTTCAATGATTGGTGTAACTTGAAGTCAGTTGAGCACTTTGGGGCCATCATGGCCCTCTTGAGTTGCTTTTTACAACAGTTCGTGTGCGTATATGCAATGTGAAAAAGGCAAATTTCCCTTTGAGATTTTCATGACTGATTCATTTGATTGAGGTAGAACATTCCAGCAGATGTTTGTATGTATCAAGATCATCTAAATCTGAGAAGTTAAATGTGAATACAAGATGTGCAACTCCGAGTGAAATCTGTTGCCGCAAGAAAATCAATACATGTCAACCTGAATGTCACCACGTATATCTGGAAGACAATTACCGCATTTATTGCTGGTTTTCTAAAGACTTTTGTTGCCTTACACTTCAAGCTGCTGGTGAAATTATCCCAGCGTTAACAGGGGAATTTATATCATACGATCAATTTCGGATTTATTTATACCAGCAGATATACTATAGAGGGCAGATATAAGGCTCTCGCATGAAATGAATTAAATATGGAGTTGCTGCATTCAATAAATACTATTAGCACAAATATTGCTATTTCCCTACGCAGTTTTTAATTGGTTTAATTCAAATTCCCTCTCAATCATTATCTTTAAAACTTTGCAATAAACAGAACATTAAATTATCAGCATGATTATCAAGTGCACTAGGAGGTTATTACTCATACATTGTAGATGTTTTAGTTACAATCACCGAAACATTGGTATATGACCTGTGTCAAGGGAAACCCTCATTTCAAGGCAATAAGCTTGTATATGAGACCCGTAATGCGAACATGGGTCTAATGTCATATGCAGCCAGAGTAGCTCCAGCGACGCCTGTCCAGACCACGAAACATTGAGTGACTTTATAGTGGACAGTGTAGCTCCTGACCAAACTGCACGATTGCTGGCCGCATATGGCATAAGACCCATTTTTGCAGTATGGGGGCTCATATACAAGCTTATTGCCTTGAAATTATGGTAGTTTAACAACCATTTGAACAAGAATCAAACTGTATAATTTTATTATAACAAAGCAATCACAGAAAAAATCTAAAGAAAATCAAAACATGTAAATTAATTTACAACAATTCAATGAGCAACTATCCTGACCACAAGTGATAATACAAGAGCTGTAAAACGGCTACTCCACCTATTGAATGTTAAAAACTATTTTGCGATTCAATATGAAAATAGGCAAAGATTAGATAAAAATGGTTTCATAGAGACAACTTTTATCAGCACCGGTATATCTCCACAACATTCCAATACCAACTACAAATTAAGGATACTCTTTTCTCAACCATCACTGCCTTTATTTTCAAGTTTGAAAAGTTTCAGTGCCGTATTCAAGGTAAAAAAATATACATAGCTCAAAAAATCAAAGAAGCAAAACAGAGTTTGATAGAGCAGCACAGCTAAGCAAAGTTGTTTTAATTCCAGTAAAACATGGTATGCTTGAATTTTGGTAATACATTGCATGTTTGAATTTAGGTGAAACATGGTAGTTCTGGTAAAAGATGCTGCGTTTGAATTCTGGTAAAACATGGTATGTTTTAGTTCCGGTAAACCATGGTAAGTTTCGATTCCATTAAAACATTCAATGTTTGAATTCTGCATGAACTATTAAAATGCTTATTTTAAGGATACAATCTGTCAGATTAGAAGAGAAATTCACTAACAAAAACCAATTTGACCTTGACCTTGAGCTGACGTGACTCATGCCTTCTGCACACTGTCTCAATGACATAAACACTGTAGCCATGTTTGATAAAAAAAGAACTTAAATGGGTATTGGTCATATATAGCAGACACAAAGTGGAGGCTCAAACCTTTGACATTGAAGTATTACCTTGACCTTGGACCCTATTGGCGGATTCATGCCTTCTGAACATTTCCTCAATGACATAAACATTGTAGCTATATTTAATGAAAAACCTTCAATGGGTATAAATGATATGTAGCAGACACAAATTGGAGGCTAAACCTTTGACCTTTAAGTCTGACCTTGAGCCCTCTCGCCTGACTCATGCCTTCTGCACATTGCCTGAATAACCTTAACATTGTAGCCAATTTTCATTAAAACCCTTCAATGGGAAAAGGAGATATAGACCGGACACACGAATAGGGGCTCACACTTTCAGCCTTGAGGTTTAACCTTGATCAGATGTGACTGACTAATGCCTTCTGCACAATAACCTAAACATTGTAGCCAAGTTTTATGACAATCCTTCAAAGGGTATAGCAGGTATGGACCGAACGGAAAAATGGAGGCTTAAACCTAAGACCCTGAAGTACAGCCTTGACCTTGAGCTAGCATGACTGAATCTTGCTTTGTGACAAAATGAACTCAATAATGTAGTCAAGTTTTATGAAAATTCTTCAAAGGTTTTAGGAGATATGGAGCAAAAATGAAAATGGAGGTTTAAACCTTTTACCTTGCAGTATGTCCTTGACCCTAAGTGACTGACTCATGCCTGCTGCACATCATCTTATTGCCCTTAACTTTTTAGGCAAGTTTCATGACACTCTTTCAAAAAGTATAGGAGATAAAGAGCAGACAAGAAATGGAGGCCCAAACCATTGACCTTGACCCAGCATGACTCACTCATGTCTAATGCACATCGTTTCAATGTGTTTAACATTTCAGGCAAATATATGAAAATTTATCAAAGTGTTTGTGAGAGATGGAGGGGACAAGAAAGTGTTATAGACAGACTGAACAACCAAGTGACGGATGCAAGAAGATCATTCCAAAAATCCCCTGTACCGCTTTGAGCTGGGGGATTAAAATAGGCAGTGTTAAAGAAATTCATGGTCCCTGAATAATGAATTGTAGAAATAATATTGTCCAATAATACATACAATGCAAAATAATTAAAAATAATGCATATTTCATGTAAATGAACATGAACACCAATACTGTATATTATATAAAATATATGTATAAACAAGAGATGTGTTTGTCAGAAACACAAAGCCTCATTTTTAGTGATTTTGACCCATATGTTTGACCTTTGACCTTGAAGGATGACCTTGAACTTTCACCACTCAAAATGTGCAGCTCCATGAGATACACATGCATGCCAAATATGAAGTTGCTATCTTCAATATTGCAAAAGTTATGACCAAACTTTAACCAAGGTTAAAGTTTTGGACCCACACATACAATGATATTTGACCTTGAAGGACGACTTTGACCTTGTTTTGTTTCACCACTCAAAATGTGCAGCTCTATGAGATACACATGCATGCCGAATATGAAGTTGCTATCTTCAATATTGCAAAAGTAATCAAACTTTAACCAAGGTTAAAGTTTTGGGACGGACACATACAATGACAGACAGGCCAAAAACAATATACCCCCTCTTCTTGGAAGAAGGGGGCATAAAAACTAACATTTAGAAGAAAAATTAAAAGTATCTATATAGTCTGCATATAATAAGTACTAACAAAGGGATTTACAACAAAATTATATCATTGTATTAGTATATTATTGATTTCATTAAAATGAGTTATGTGAAAAATAAAATATATATGAACATTTACAAAAAAAAACTTACCCACATCTAGAAAATAGAACTATACACTTAACAGATGTTATTGTTAGAGGTTACCATTATAACATATATCACTTCATTTAAAACTTCTTAAGAAATTTACATATCAGTTTTATACATGAAATTATATATGCATATTATTGCATTATGATTATTCAATTAGTTTATACATACTTAATTATAAAATGAAACTGTTCCCATGCATTTAAAATACAGTCAAAATGATAAAAAATACCATCACTGTAATGAAAAAGTCATGGAAAAATATATATTTTACTTAAAGTATAGACAGAATTACACAAAAATAGATTCAAATCATGAAATGAACAGGGTTTTTTTAAAATAGAAAATCACCAAAATGAAGTACCTTACAAGCTTGATGTTTTATTCAAAATTCATATTATACAGTGTCATTACCAAATATTATTAAAAAAAACACACTCCCAAAAATAGACCTGCAACTATCCACATACATTATACATGAATACCAGTATTTCATAAGAATACAAATATTAAAAAAGACAAAGCAAAAGCAACATAATTTGTTCACTTATTTCATCAAACATTTTGTGAAAGAATAAAGTTAAGCATACAGATTTCTCGGAGTACCGACTGTTCAATGATATGTTGAACACAAATACTAAACCACAGACACTAATACAAATATGGAATAAAAATAAAGAAATAGGCATATTATAAAATAAACAAGACTATTGCCAAGCAATATGGTCCGCTACCAGTGAAACTCCACCATTTTCAGCAATATTTCTAGTCTATTTGTTGCCATAGCAACCAGAATTCTTGATGTAGGGACAAAATGAAATGATGTGCATAATCTCCATATCACCATCTGTGCATGTTTCAAATATCATGAAAAAATATAAAGAACTTTTAAAGTTATAGCAGGATCCACCATTATCAGCAATATTTCTAGTCTATTAATTTTGTTGCCATAGCAACCAGAATTCTCGAAGTAGGAACAAAATTAAATGACTTGCATAATCTCCATATTGCTATCTGTCCATGTTTCAAATTTCATGAAAAAATATAAAGAACTTTTAAAGTTATCGCAGGATCCACCATTTTCAGCAACATTTCTAGTCTATTAATTTTGTTGCCATAGCAACCAGAATTCTTGAAGTAGGAACAAAATGAAATGACTTGCATAATCTCCATATTGCCATCTGTCCATGTTTCAAGTTTCATGAAAAATATGAAGAACTTTTAAAGTTTTCGCAGGATCCAGAAAAGTGTGACAGACTGACTGACTGAAAGACAGAGCGCTAACCATAAGTCATAGGGAACAATTAGCAAATATGACTAAGAAAATACTGTATGGCCTAATCCTGCTTCTTTGGAACATTAAATTCGTCATGAGTAGGTCCCCAGTACAGCTGGCGTGTGAGGGGTAGAGCGATGAGATCCAACATGAGTCCCAGCAAGTACCACAGGGGAGCGTACTCTAGCGTGATCAACCCCATGAAATCACCCTCGTAGTGGCTGTAGTCCCATGGACAGAGATCGAACTGCTTGAGTATGAAACCAGCGCTGAATTCCCATATATACGTCCATGCTAGATAGACAAAGCCTCTTAAAATCAAAGGCATTCCACGACTTTTGCATGCAATGTAGATTTGTTCGCACACCAAGCCCGATATTCCGTATACAGGCATAACCCAGATGCTGGTGTTGCCCATGAGTTTCCAGTTCAAGTTGAAGACAAACTCCCAACTGGCGGTGAACATGATTTCTGTGGCATAGCCGTGCAGTGCATAAATATACCACCGCCAGAACACTGAGAGGGGCCCAATCAATATATTGTCTTCTTTCATGATGAATCAGTGGGCTGAAATTTGAAATTTATGCTTTTGAAAGATAAAAATTGTTACAACTGTGTGTGAATTTTGTAGTACAAATTGTTGCGATGCATTTGTTTTAATTGACCCCAGGATGCAAACAAATTGTTCTTGTGACCTAATACCTTCTTGTTTTAAACTTATTAAGGTAGCACTATACAGTTTTTAGCCTAAGTGTTGAATTGGCAGTGGAGAAATTTCTAATAAATAAGGATACAATGAAACTGAGCAGCAATAATAGTGTTTTACAAGTTTAAAGTATCAGATTTGAGTGGTGGTGGTTTGAAATGCATGCTTAGTGAATTCGAAAATGTGTCCAGTGCATAGCCAGTGTCTCTGCTAGGCTGCCAAGGTCATAAAATACGCACATGCTGGTTTCTAGCTACAAAGTCTAATTTTTCACAAATTTTAACGGTGCCTCCACTCAAATGAATTTCTGTGAAAAACCACGTGAATGACCCTAGGATTCTTCTGTGTCGGTCAAATATCTGGTTAGTGATGTAGTAAAACAGACAGTGTTTAATGAACTGGGTATTGCAGTAAAGTGGTAAATTTGTGTTGAAAATCAAGGAAATGGCCGCCAAAACAGGTGACATTTAGACCCCCAAATTGGCTGATTTTCTATCAATAAAAATATTGAGCAAGTGGGTGCACCATGGCTATCCAAGTATTTTTTGGAAGACAT